>BJCN01333443.1:0-17335 GCA_018326445.1 Flaveria brownii
GTATGTTTAGTCTCCAAGACTAAAATGGTCCAATGACCATCATAGGGGGCCGGCCCCAATTAATTCAAAAGAGGGGTTTTCCCTCTTTAAATTAAAACATATACACATTAAAATTTGTCTTGCAACTAGACATTTAATCAATACTTAATTATATGTTCAAGTTGTATAACTTATATAATTAACCATTTAATCTATAAGTTATAATTTCTCATTATTATTTGGTGTCATCTAAATAATTTAAATAACACATCAAATAATAAAATTGAACAAATTATCCTAATAAGTTGTTCCCACTCATATGCAACTCGTTTAGAAAACCCATTTTCTAAATTGGTGTAAATATTTAATTGCATGATCATATCATCAATTAAATATTAATTGGTGTTTGCTAAGCTTGTTATTGGGTATAATCCGACTTGGATCATAACGTACTAACCACATCAATATTCTAAGTGTCTTGGGCATACAGAATCCTACAACAATAACATATTCATTTTGTAAGTTTGCCAAGCTTTAAGCGTAAGTGAAATTATCATAAAAATAACTAATACAAATTAAGAAGTTTTCCAGGCCTTAACCGAAACTAAAATCGAAATGTTCAAATGGGGGATGGTGAAGAAAGCATATAGTATGACTAGGATTTCTTTATTAAATATTAAATATATATAATGAAAATAGAAGATATAAAGACCTTTAAAATAATGAATACAAACAAACATAAATGAATACAGAACCAAACCTTCACGAACATAAATTAATAAATGTAACGTCTATTCATGTTTATTCCTTTAACTTAACCAACAACATTTATTGTTCTTATTCATTCAATAATTAAACAAACTTCCCAGCGTATTTCAGGAATAGTTCTCGGAACATTTGTTTACGAACCTTACAAAGATCTTATAGCATGTAACTTGGTGGCTAAGGACAAGATCAGGTGTAGCCACATGTGAAGCATGACAAGGATATTCATACGGACTATAATACTGGTCCTTGTTGGGTCAAGCACCTTTGAAGAAATTGAATATTTCAAATCTATGTTGAAGATGAAGATTTGATGAGAAAGAATCAACATGTATTAGTCTAGGGTCTATATTATAAATATTAAAAATTATATACTAGTATAAATAGCATATTTATTTTTAATTGTAAGGGTGGATGGTTCACCACCAAATATGGGAATCATACTCCATCAACAACATCATCATATCATCATCCTTCATGGATGGTGAATTTATCATCAAATCAATAAACAACAAGCATTAAACACTTTTGTGTTAATCATTATTAAATTTTAGCATCTAATCATCGGATATTGTTCATATCAATTTGAATTCTAAGATCCAAGCTCATTGATTACATTCGATTTGGGAACACACAATTGGTATCAGAGCTGGAGATGATGGATTCATATTGATTTTAATCAGATTCATGGTTAGATTGCTAAAATTAGTGGATATTTGAAGATGGCTTGAAGAACAAGTTCATGAGTGTTCATCATTAGATCCATGGACAAAACACTGAAGATTGGATCAGATTTGATGAGGATTGGATTGAAGAGCAGTAGAACTTTATTTACGCACACTAGTGTGTGTATTCTTGGTGTTCTTTAATAATTCTCAAATCTGGAACAAGGATATGCATCAACAATGATTTCTGTCCATTAGCATGATGTTTCTACATCAATTTAACAAGAAAAATCAGCAATAACAAAAGCATCTGGATCGAATCAAATCTTTAGTAAGTGGGTTTTTGAAAGTTCTTCATGTTCTTCATTAATCCATGGATTTTAGTGTAGATCAGGCTCTAAATTCATGCTTAATTAATGAACAATGATTTATTACATCAATTAAACATGAATCCATCATCAGCAACAGCAAATTAGAGCCTAAATGAAGCAATTTAGGGGCTGAAAATTGAAGAAAAGCTTATGGGCACTGTTCAGGAGCATGAACACTGTTCAGGAGCTTGAGCACTATTCAGGAGCTTGAGCACTATTCAAGCACATGGAGTAGATAGAAACGTCTACACTTGGTCAATTTTCATGAACCTGTAGTTCACATGAGAACTATTCAGGTGTATGAGAACTATTCAGGTGCATGCGAACTGCTCAGTTGCATGAGAACTATTCAGGTGCATGACAACTATTCAGGCGCATGACAACTGTTCAGGCACATGAGGTTGACTTGAAACGCCCACAACCATTTTCAGCAACATGACAACTATTCAGGCGCATGACAACTGTTCAGGCACATGAGGTTGACTTGAAACGCCCATAACGATTTTCAGCAACATGATAACTATTCAGGCATATGACAACTGTTCAGGCAGTTGAGCTTGACAAAACGCCCAACACACTTGTACAAATTCCTTGGGTTTGTATATGTGAGTTGGGACATAAAACAAAATTAGTTGTTCCAAAGTTTTGAAGACCTTGCTTCCACAACAACAAAAAATAAACTCTCGGCTTTGAAAAACTATTCAACAACAACAAGATCAATCTTCATTTTCACATCAGAAATCTACAATTTAGGGGGAGTATTGTAGGGTCAAGCACCTTTAAAGAAATTGAAGATTTCTAATTTATATTAAAGATTAAGATTTGAAGAGGAAGAATCAACAAAGTATTAGCCTAGGGTCTATATTGTAAATATTAAAAAATTTAGACTAGTATAAATAGTATATTTATCTTTAATTGTAAGGGGGATGGTTCACCACCAAATGTGAGAATCATACTCCATCAACAACATCATCATATCATCATCGTTCATAGATGGTGAATTTATCATCAAATCAATAAACAACAAGCATTAAATACTTTTGTGTTCATTATTATTAAATTTTAGAATCTAATCATCAAATATTGTTCATATCAATTTGAATTCTAAGATCCAAGCTAATCGATTCGGTAACACACAGTCCTTACTGTCTGTTAGATCACAGCGGTTTAAGGGAAGCACCCGGGATGTGATACGTGCTAGTGACTCACCAAACTACGGCTTATGGGTTGTAATATCCTCAATCTTAAATATCGTATTAGAAGTCTATTTGAGGTATTTTTTAGCCACAGTTACTTTACAAGTATCTAAGAAATTTGAGGTAAGGTTTTGTTTGGTTTAAGTGCATACAAATCATTTAGCCTTGGTTACTGGTAATAATAACCTAGACTTGTTACATTATATATGTATGATGGATATGGTAGATATATGCTATACATGACTACTTCATATTTAAGGTGAGTTAATAGTCGAGATACATAAGCTTTCATATTTGTGAATCAAGGTACATAGCCTTAACAATAAAGAACATACAAATAAGGGTATGTAAAAATATTTAAATCTGTGTGTATGGAAATAAGCTCATACATAAGTAGGTTAAAGTTTGGGAAAAAATTTTAAACATTATATTAGCTCACTCTAATTTTTTAATTTTCGTATGATTTGTTCAAATGATGTATCTCAGGTGAAACATCAAGAAAGAGGTAAGTTGGTTTAAGCTTAACAAGGTAGGCCTAGAGAAAATATTTTGAGGTGCATAAGGTATGTTTTGATTGTAACAAAATTGATATTTTAATAGCAAGTTAGTTTGTTTATTTCCGTTTTTATGTACTATTAATAACTCACGAGGTAGGTCCTAGGTGGGATGTGATATAGTATGTCCTTAGGTTAGCATGAGATACATCATTTAAACAAATCATATGTAAGTGAAAGTCAATTATTTTGTTGGAAGTATCAGATTTCACATAGGCCTTCGAAGGATAAGTTTAGAGCCTTTTCATACCATATCTCATACGACATGATATCCACCTTTTAATTTAGAACCATTTTGACTACTCGAGCAAATGTCTCCTAGAAGAAGCGAGGCATGTTAGTATGACTCATCATCGATCAATTTATGTCTAACACCCCCATGGTGTTCCAGGTGGAGATAGATGTGAAGCAATCCTGTAATTCTTTAAATGTTCATCAAATTCATAACTAAGATATTCATCGCCTCTTTCAAATGGAATCACTTTGATTGTTTTACCAAGATGATTTTATACCTCATTATAGAAGGCTTTGAATACATAATTGGTTACATGTTTATCTTTTGGTAACTAAACATATAGTATTTAACGTAATCATCAGTAAGTATAATAAAGTAACTTTCACAAATTTTCAGCATTGTATAGAAAGTGTCACACCCCAACCTTAACGACGGAAACATCGAAATATGATGGTTAAGATTTTTCATGCCACACAACGCTAATTCAAAGTGTCAATATTATAAATTTTCAAGGTTCATGACATACAATAAGGAAATAACATAAGTTTCAAGCAAATAAAATACAAAAGTTCAAATAGCATCATGTGACAAATAAGTCATTTTATTATTCTCTAGGTCCATTCCTAGATGTGATCAAGTGTTCAAGAGCAACTTAAGCAGTATCAATTTCTGAAACATGTTAAAAAAAGTCAACATAATGTTGGTGAGTTTCCCTAGATTCAACATACATAGATATATTTCAAAAAAATGCAATTCACGTCATAGGTTATAGAATAATATAAATATAGATGGATGGACAAATGTAACAATCAAACCTTGAAAAATATGGTCATTACAAGATTATACGATTAGCTAAGTGTACTTGGTTCCCATAGTGCTCAAAAATACGACACTAGGAGCCGGCAATAACGTTGGCTTTAGTACCAAATAGGCTTGTCAGGCCCACAGATCTATGGTGTCCCTAGGCTAGCAATAGTTAATGATTGTATTTTACAAGAGTCATCACATGATAATTACAAGAGTTCAAATAACCATGACAAATAAGATGAATTGCATAAGTGTTACAAGAGTAAAAACGTGTTTACAAGTGTGTTTATAATAAGGTTAATATGTTTCACCCCAAAAGTGTAAAATAATATAAAATAGGGTATGAAAACTCACTTGGATAATAATGATGAGCAAATAAGAAAGTCTTGTATAAAATGCCAAGAATTCGTTAAAGTTCAACCTAAATGAACAACGTGTTAAGTTAATCATGATGATTTTAGTGTTAACAGTAAACGAGAATTCACGATTTAAGTTTTAATTTTGGATGATATTATTTATAAACCATTAACCCATGATTTCTAAATAGATACAATTCATTATTATTTTGATATTTAAATGATTAAATAAGAACTTTAGTGATTAACACTATTAATAAAAGTTAAACTTTTATTATCATATGGTCATTATTTACTATTTAACAAAATAGTAATTTTGTAGATTTCAATGATTAAAAATAATTCTATTAATTACAATGAGTGTACATTTTAAATATGTACATATGTATTTATTGTCTTAAAATATATATAAATGAATTTGTAACTATATTTATAACAATAAAGAATTTATTAAATTGAATTTATTAAAAATTAAATGGGACTCATTACAATTTAAGATTAATAATAAATGGTATTTTGTAGCAATTTTTATAATTATTAAACTAAAAGAAATGAGAATTTCTTAATTGTATTTCTAAGAAAATTAAAAAGAAAATAATTCTATTTAATTTTTGATTAAAAATAATCTTTATATAATTAATAATAATATTTAAACATTTTCTGAAATTTAAACCTTAATAAAACTCTTTTAAAAAAATAATGGCAGGGACTCGGGTTCGAACCCGGGTCCCTTGTCACACTAAACAATGTTCAAACCACCGGGCCAAGGCCCTGTTTTGTGACAAAGAACAAAATTAAAAATTTAAAACATAAACCCAGAAACATCCCCAAATCCATACGAACCCTAGATTCAAAACCAATCAAATTGAACCACCAATCGATAATGATAACCAAATTAACCATAGGGTTTTTGTCCCCCATGTAAAAACAATTAATAACCCTAATTTAATTACCTAATTTCGATTGCATCGATAGAACAGAAAGATTGAACAAGTCGTCGGTCGTGGTTGAAGAATTCGATGTGTGTGTGTGTGTTTTAAATGGAATTGAGCATACAGAGAGTTGGAAAGGGACGAATGCCACCTTTCCCTTCTGTTATATAGCCCCAATTAGAACCGTTTCATGTTCATCGAGTTCAATTTTTGCTTCGCACGGTTCTGTTGTATTTCAAACAAAATTAAGACTTCACTATGTGTGATTAACACACCATTGAATTCGTATTGATTTGTTGGACGTTGGGACATGATTAATTCTATTAATAATAGGTTTTAATTGTAGAATTGATTTGGAGTTTTGATGACATTCGGTTACAGGTTTAATTGGTTGGTGAAACCGTGTTTAACATCAAATTGATAAGTGTATACAAGTTCAAAATTGATCTACGGTTCAAATGACACCATTTGGTGTCCTAAAACTCATGGTTTAGGCTTGGCCGGAGTTCGCTCGGGATGTGGCCGGAGAATGGCCGGAAAATCGGGTTATTTGGGTTGGATTTATAGAAATTACCCTTTAGTCCCTGCGGTTTATAAGTTAACCATTCTAACCCAAAGTTTGGGTTTTGTTTTAAAATGAATTTATAGTTTAGCCCCTGTGGTTTTAATTTTTATTACTTATGCCCAAAAATAAATTACAAGTTTCCTAAAATTTTATAAAATGATAAGACTTATACTATTTTTTATTTATTTACAGGATTAACACTTTATATGCTTATTATTATTATTAGTATTATTTTTATTATTATCTTTTATTATTATTATTATTAGCATTATTATACTTGTTATTATTTTTATTATTGTTATTATTATTATTATTATTATTATTATTATTATTATTTACTTAATTATTTACTAATATCTAGATTATAAGAATACCAAAAGAGATCAAGGTATAAAAAATTACAAACGAGTCCTTGTATATGCATTAATGACTAAACAATCACTCACAAGAGATAACGAAGGTTAACAACAAACTAACAAAAATACGAGAGTTCACAGTCTCCCCAACTTTAAAATTGCGTCCTAAAATTAAAGATGAGACTAAACAAAAAGATATGGATATTTCTTCCTTATATGCTCCTCGCATTCCCAGGTGAACTCAGCTCCATGTTTATTTTTCCAACAAACCTTGACGATCGGTGTGGTAGTTGTTCTGGTCTTCTTTAGTGTTCGATCCATAATCTCGACAGGTTTCTCAACGAAATTGATTGACTTGTCAGTTTGGATTTCCTACAAAGGAATATGCAAATTTTCATCGGCCAGACATTTCCTCAAGTTTAAGACATGGAAGGCAGGATGAACCTCGCTAAGTTCGGAAGGTAGTTCCAGTTTGTAAGCCACTTTTCTAACTTTTTATCAGAATCTTGAAATGTCCTACGAAACGTGGGCTAACTTGCCCTTCTTCCCAAAGCGAACAACACCCTTCCATGGAGAGACCTTAAGAAGAACCATGTCGCTGACTTGAAACTCCAATGGTCGCGTAACTCTTTTGACGACTTCTAGCCACCTCAAGGTTATTACGGATTTTGGAGACTTTGTCGGTCATTTCTTGAATGAGTTCTGCACCGGTAATGAAATTCTTACCAATGTCAGCCCAGCTGATCGGAGAACGACATTTACAACCATATAAAGCCTCGAATGGTGCCATCTTGATACTTAGGTGGTAGCTATTGTTATACGAGAACGCTAACGGTAGATGCGTATCCCAGTCATCTCCAAAGTCAAGGACATAAAGACCTAGAAAGTTCTCAAGGGTTTGAATTGTTCGCTCGGTTTGACCGTCCGTTTGAGGATAGTAAGTCGTGCTTAAATCCAGTTGAGTACCCAAAAGTTCTTTCATAGAAGACCAAAAATATGAAGTAAAACGAGCATCACGATCGGAGATAATATGCAAAGGCACACCATGACGACTCACAATTTCATCGATATATATACGAGCCAACTTTGAAACTTTGTAAGTGTCTCGTATTAGTATGAAATGTGTTGTTTTGGTCAAACGGTCAACAATCACCCATATACTATCATGGCCTCAAGGAGCACGTGGTAACTTGGTTACGAAATCCATGGATATATGCTCCATTTCCACATAGGGATGTCGGGTTGTTCAAGTAAACCACTAGGCTGTTGATGTTCAGCTTTGACCTTTGCACTCGTGAGGCATTTGGAAACATAAGATGCGATATCCTTTTTCTTCCCTTGCCACCAATATTGACCACGTAGGTCCATATACATTTTATCAGACCCAAGGTGAATAGAATAACATGTTTGATGAGCTTCGTTCATGATGAAATGACGGAGATTGTCACGATTTGGAATCCAAAGCCGGTTCAAGAAATACCACATGTCATTCAGTTTTGTTTCCAATTATGACCGAACGTTAAACGCTAGTTCTTCATCCTTCCCTTCCTCGGTTAATGTTGCTTGTTGAGCCTCACGAATGCAAAACTCGAGATCACTATCAATCCTTATTTTTTAAGTATGATAGTAGCCTCATTAACATCCATATGAATCTCAGTATCAAATTCCCCTAATGTGTCAAACCATTGCCTTCGATCACCGATTTCTTGAAGCGAGACAGTCTTGTTGTGGATCTTGTGACTCAGTGCATCGGCTACAACATTCGCCTTTCCAGGGTGCTAGCGAATGTCACAGTCGTAGTCGCTAATCAACTCAATCCAACGTCTTTGTCTCATGTTGTGATCCTTTTGATTGAACACGTGTTGGAGGCTCTTATGATCAGTGTAGACTATGCATTGTGTCCCATAAAGGTAGTACCGCCAAATTTTCAAGGCAAAAACTACGGAACCAAGTTCAAGATCGTGGGTTGTGTAGTTCACTTCATGAACTTTCAATTGTCTTGTCGCGTATGCTATAACTTTTCCTCGTTTCATGAGAACACAACCAAGACCTTGACTAGACGCATCATAGTACACGGTAAAATCATTGTTTCCATCGCGGAGAGTTAGAATAGGAGCGTTACACAACTTGCATTTCAATGTCTCAAAAGCCTCTTCTTGCTCAGTTCCCCACTCAAAAAGTCTATTCTTTTGAGTTAGCACCATAAGCGGTTTAGCAATCTTCAAGAAGTTTGTAATGAACCTACGGTAATAACCCACTAAACCCAGAAAAGAATGAAGTTCGGTTGGGGTCGTGGGAACACACCAGTTTTTCATGGCTTCTATTATAGCAAGGTTGACATGAATTCCTTGGCTATTCACCACATGACCTAGGAATTGAACTTCTTCAAGCCAAAATTTGCACTTAGAGAACTTGGCGTATAGTTGATCCTTCTTTAAAAGTTTGAGAACTTGTCACAAATGCAACTCGTGATCGGCTTTTGTCTTGGAATAGATGAGAATATCATCGATGAACATGATCATGAATTTGTCCAGGTACGGTTTACATACTCGACTCATGAGATCCATGAAGATAGCAGGTGCATTAATCAAGCCAAAAGGCATAACCATGAACTCATAATGTCTATATCGAGTACGAAAAGCAGTTTTTGGAATATCATTGTCGTGAGCTCGTAACCGATGATATCCAGAACGTAGATCGATCTTCAAGAATTGCATAGCTCCTTGGAGTTGATTGAAGAGGTCGTCAATTCGAGGAAGAGGGTATCGGTTTTTGATGGTGAGTTTGTTGAGTTCTCGATAGTCGATGCACATTCGAAATGTCATCTTTCTTCTTCATGAATAGCACAGGTGCACCCCATGGTGAAGAGCTAGGATGAATGAAGCCCTTATCGGTCAATTCTTGCAGTTGACTTGCTAGTTCTTGCAATTCCGAAGGTGTAAGATGATAAGGTGACTTGGCCATGGGGTTTGCACTAGGAATCAAGTAAATCTTGAACTTAACTTCCCAAACGGGAGGTAACCCACTAAGATCCTTGGGAAACACCTCAGGAAAATCTCCTACCACAGTAATATCCTTAAATTCCTTCCCCTTGGCTTTTGTGTTAACTGCGTAAGCCATAAAGGTACGTAATTTTTACTCAAACACTTTCGGGCCTTGATACATGACATGATTTTGAGTCTTTGGGATAATCGCTCCCCAAAGACTTTTAGAGTATCTCCGATGGTAGAGGAATTCGGATGCACTTCTCGAAGCATATGATTTCCATGTGCTATTTGGCTAACCAATCCATGCCAATAATGATGTCAAAGCTCCCTAATTGCATAGGAATAAGATCGATAGGAAATTCATGTTCGTTAAGACTCAAGATACAATCACGTATTACGACATCAACTACAATCGATTTTCCATCGGCGACTTCGATCGTAAAGGATCTTTTTAAATTAGAATGCGGCTTAGCAAGAATAGTCTCCAATTCTAGGGATACAAAACTCTTATCCGCACCCGAATCGAAAAGTACAGATGCATAATAATTATTTACAAGGTACATACCTGCTCAGATATAAACTATCATTGGTATACAGACGGCAGGTAAAGCTGCTCAGATATAAACTATCATTGGTATACGGACGGCAGGTAGGAATTTTACAAAATAACAGAACTATTAATGGGAAATAATGACGTACCATTCGCCACGTTCTTGTTGGCTTCCGCTTGATTTGCGTTGATGTTGAAAGCCCTTCCTCGAGCCGGTGGAACATTTCCCGTAAGACGAGGACATTAAGGATGGAAATGCCCAGTTTCACCACAATCGTAGCATGCTCAGTTCATGATGTCGGGTGGAGTACGCCAAATGGTTGCCACCATCCTACTTAAGATTCCAGAACTCCTTCTCCATTTTTGTAGTTCACTCCTCGGGCAGAATTTTTGGAGCATGATATCTTTAAACTCCTTCCAAGGTAATCCCAAACCAACTTCCGCACCCCGGTTTCTCATTTCGCTATTCCACCAAGTAAGTGTCCGTTGTTGAAGGACACTTGTAGCATAACAAACCTTGAGCTTCTTAGGACACTCACTATTGATAAAGGTATTCTTCATGCTCTTTAACCACTCGAGAAGTCCAATGGCTCCCTCCTTCCTAATAAAACTAGTGGGTTTACATGAATTGAAGTGCTTGAAAGTGCAGGTGCGGTTGTTTCCTCCTTGATTGTTGCTATTCTCACCATGGCTATTATTAGCATCACCTCTATTATTCTCATTCACATTGTTGCTATTGTTAGCCAACAAGGTGCTACTTAGCTTGGCGACCATCGTTGGGAGCATAGCAGCCATTTACCGGGCAATCATCGCGGCGAGTTTACGGTCGGAAGTAGCATGTTTTTCTTGATGAGGAGACATTCTGTAAGATAGAAATAAAAAAGATATTAGAATTCGGTAATAAATCAGTTTAGGAAATCATAAATTTTTGATATGTACAATATAAACAGGATGGTTCCACTTGGTACCACACAGCCAATAGGAACATGGACATGTCGAGGTGACTTAATCCTAATTACGTTGGGGAAAATATGTATGTTGACCATAATTTTGCACTCATCCGGGACTCCAGGTAAGCATAACAGGTCCCGGAACGGGATTTATACGAAATGCTTGCCTTAGCCCGAGGGCCTTTTGCCAGGAAATCCAGAATACTGGTGTTTATATGTCACACACTTCCCTATAGGCTATTAGAATTAAAACCTCAATGAGATTTTTCAAGATTTAGACATAACGTCTAAGGAATTTTATCCACTCGGTAAGATGCGTAGAATTCCACACGTAGTCGAGAATAAGTTTTAGAAGAGATTAGACACGGTAAGTCTTAAAGGCATAAGAAGAGGATTAGGAAGTTGGGGTATACAAGGTTCAAGTCATATTCCTAAGGCACCATTTTCTAAATATAATCAAATAGCACATAAGGATATATCATGCAACATGTAATATCATGTGATAGACATATAAACTAACTTACAAGATCATAACGATTTTTCATGAAAAGGGTCCCTAGGTTAACCATAATCTAGGCCACCATTTCTAATAACCTAAATTCCTATAGTTATGGGCTCTGATACCAATCTGTCACACCCCAACCTTAACGACGAAAACGTCGAGGTGTGAGAGTTACGATTGTTCATGCCACACAACGCTAATTCAAAGTGTCAATATTATTAATTTCCAAGGTTCATGACATACAATAAGGAAATAATAGAAGTTTCAAGCAAATAAAATACAAAAGTTCAAATAGCATCATGTGACAAATAAGTCATTGTATTATTCTCTAGGTCCAATCCTAGATGTGATTAAGTCTTTAAGAGAAACTTAAGCGGTATCAATTCCTGAAATATGTTAAAAATAAAGTTAACATAATATTGGTGAGTTTTCATAGATTCAACGTACATAGATATATTTCATAAAAATGCGATTCACGTTATAGGTTATAGAATAATGTAAAAATTGATGGATGGACAAATGTAACAATCAAACCTTGACAAATATGGCCATTACAAGATTATACGATTAGATAAGTGTACTTGGTTCCCATAGTGCTCAAGAATACGACGTTAGGAGCCGACAATAACCTCGAATTTAGCTTGTCAGGTCCATAGATCTATGACGTTATTAGTCTAGCAATAGTTAATGATTGTATTTTACAAGAGTCAACACATGATAATTACAATAGTTCAAATAACCATGATAAATAAGATGAATTGCACAAGTGTTACAAGAGTAAAAACGAGTTAACAAGTGTGTTTATAATAAAGTTAACATGTTGCACCCCAAAAGTGTGAAATAATATAAAATGGGGTATGAAAACTCACTTGGATTATAATGATGAGCAAATAAGAAAGTCTTGTATAAAATGCCGAGAATTCGCTAAAGTTCAACCTAAATGAACAACGTTTTAAGTTAATCATTATGATTTTAGTGTTATCAGTAAACGA
The DNA here is from genome assembly GCA_018326445.1 of Flaveria brownii. Lineage (NCBI taxonomy): Eukaryota > Viridiplantae > Streptophyta > Magnoliopsida > Asterales > Asteraceae > Flaveria > Flaveria brownii. Next base: position 12,763 of record BJCN01333443.1, read on the forward strand.
GAATTTACGGTTTAAGTTTGTTATTTAAATATTTTTTATTAGATACAATTTATTATTATTCTGATATTTAAATGATTAAATAAGAACTTTAGTGATTAACACTATTAATAAAAGTTAAACTTTTATTATCATATGATCATTATTTACTATTTAACAAAATAGTAATTTTGTAGATTTCAATGATTAAAAATAATTCTACTAATTACAATGAGTGTACATTTTAATTATGTACATATGTATTTATTGACTTAAAATATATATAAATGAATTTATATATATATTTTATAACAATAAAGAATTTATTACATTAAATTTATTAAAAATTAAATAGTACTCATTACAATTTAAGATTAATAATAAATGGTATTTTGTAGCAATTTTTATAATTATTAAAATGATAAAAAATAAGAATTTCTTAAATGAATTTCTAAGAAAATTAACAAGAAAATAATTCTATTTAATTTCTGATTAAAAATGATTTTATGTAATTAATAATAATATTTACACATTTTCAGAAAGTTAAATATTAATAAAACTCTTTTAAAAAATAATGGCAGGGACTCAGGTTCGAACCCGGATCCTTTGCCACACCAAACAATGTTCAAACCACTGGGCCAAGGTCCTGTTTTGTGATAAAGAATAGAATTAAAAATTTAAAACATAACCTAGAAACATCCCCAAAATCATACGAACCCTAGATTCAAAACCGATCAAATTGAACCACTAATCAATAATGATAACCAAATAAACCATGGGGCTTTTGTTCCCCATCTAAAAACAATAAATAAACCTAATTTAATTACCTGATTTCGATTGCAATTCGATAGAACAGGAAGATTGAACAAGTCGTCGATCGTGGTTAAAGAATTCGATGTGTGTGTGTGTTTTAAATGGAATTGAGCTTACAAAGAGTTGGAAAGGGACGAATGCCACCCTTCCCCTCTTTTATATAGCACCAGTTGGAATCGTTTCATGTTCATCGAGTTCAATTTTTTCTTCGCACGGTTCTGTTATATTTCAAACAAAAGTAAGACTTCATTATGTGTGATTAACACGCCACTGAATTCATATTGATTTGTTGGACGTTGGGACATGATTAATTCTATTAATAATAGGTTTTAATTGCAGAATTGATTTGTGGTTTTGATGACATTCGGTTACAGGTTTAATTGGTTGGTGAAACTGCGTTTAACATCAAATTGATGAGTGTATACGAGTTCGAAACAGATCTACGGTTCAAATGACACAATTTGGTGTCCTAAAACTCATGGTTTGGGCTTGGCCGGAGTTTGGCAGGGATGTGGCTAGAGAATGGCCGGAAAATCAGGTTATTTGGGTTGGGTTAATAGAAATTACCCTTTAGTCCCTGCGGTTTATAAGTTAACCATTCTAACCCAAAGTTTAGGTTTTGTTTAAAACGAATTTACAGTTTAGCCCCTGTGGTTTTAATTTTTATTATTTTATGCCCAAACAATAAATTACAAGTTTTCTAAAATTTTATAAAATGATAAGACTTTATACTATTTTTATTTATTTACAGGATTAACACTTGATATGCTTATTATTATTATTAGTGTTATTTTTATTATTATCTTCATTATTATTATTATTAGTATTATTATACTTGTTATTATTTTTATTATTGCTATTATTATTATTATTATTATTATTTACTTAATTATTTACTAATATCTAGATTATAAGAATGCCAAAAGAGATCTAGGTACAAGAAATTACAAACGAGTCCTCGTATATGTATTAATGACTAAACAACCACTTTCAAGAGATAACGAAGGTTAACAACAAACTAACAAAAATATTAAAGTTCACAGGAGAAGTGGGAGATGACATGACTTTGACAATGATATCCATATGACATAGTGTATACAATGCACATATCATATATATGGACAACACTAGGCATATCCTAAGCAACCAACTTTCTAGAGTCATCTAAGTTATAGACTAGGTCCGTTAAGACTCCTAATTTGTTATAACTAATGGATTTGATACCAATCTATCACACCCCCACGGCAGAACTGCAAGGTGTAACATATAGCTTCTGATTATTGCAAACATAAGCATGCAACCGGATACATAATTTAAAACCTCAAAGTATTACATCCTAGAATTTAATGTTTAATGACCACATTGTTTATCAGAATTTATTGTTTTATGATTTTGCCCATATGACCCAAATGTATTGAGTTATACAAGTAAAATCACTCAAAATGTATCCGGTGCCTGTTTGATTCCCTACACTAATTACTCCTTGAAGTCGTGCCTTAATTACCTAAAAACATACTTAAAATTATCTACATAATGTTGGTGAGTTCACAGGTTTTAATCGTTTTTAGAAAGCCATCCATTATTCAAGAACATTAAAAGATATGATAATCAAAACAAATACACATGACCAATTCATAGACTTGCAAGGAATGCAAATAAAATGAGACATCATGAGGCATAACCAAACCATGACTTCTGAGAACTTTGCCCCAACCCATCTAGCGGGTAACAAGTTGGACAATATGCTATCATTCGAACATTTAGACTGGCGGTTAGCGCGACTAACCATGATAGGGTGTGTTAAATCCCAATAGTATTATTCAAAATTCCCATGGCTAAATGGTAAGTAATAATTATTACTGAGTAAGTGGACTTTTTGGTCGCACAAACAATAACTCATGAACACATAACGGTCTAGTATTGGTTTTTAAAAAAATCGCATAAGTATGAACAAATATGTTTTTCCACCAATTGAAATCATAAAATTGTAAAATGGTGCCATGAAAACTCACCTCGAGGGTCGGATATGTGGTTCGGGATTTCTTGATTCAAGATAGGGTGATGCTAAGCCAAAGTGATTCCTACACACATATATACGTAGGGTTTACCGATAATTTTGGTAAGTCGTAGTGTAAGTCGTTTTTATGTTAAGTCCTTAAGTTTGTTGTTCATTTTGTTGGATGACTTGACACATTAGAGGTCGTTTAGGATAGTATTAACAAAGTGTACTTATCATATGTTCTAACTTTAACAACTTTTATTCAACTATGACCTATGTCATTAACTAATAACTCCAACTTTTACGTATCTACTCGTGACGTGCGTTAATTAGGGTACCTTAACAGATCGAAAATATTCCTGGGAAATAATGTAGAGACTAGATATACCTCCTAAGTTTGTGTACATACGGGAACAGGCTCTAACCTACCCAAAAATCTTTTTTTTAAATCATTTTTCCCAAGTAAGTTCATTGCTATAACATTACGGACAACTGACTGTATCTTGGTCGTTTGGGGGTCCAAATCTAAGTGTTAGCAGGCGTGCTTATATGCATTGGAAAGCCAAGATATTAAGGTAACCTTGACACCAAAATCACATTTGTTGGTTAAGTATTTAAAACGTTATAGCCTTGCAAAGTCGGGACAAGCATTCTGTCAGATTTTGACACTTCATTTTGTTTTGGGCTTTTGGGAGGTTAAATCTCCATGAAAAGCCACGAGAGAAGTTGGGTTAGAAAGATTTAGGCTTAAGAAACGCATTATTTGGTTTAGTTTTGACCAAGAGATCAGCCTTTCGAAGTTGGGTCTAATATTCTGTTGGGTTACTATCTACTCTATGGTTTAAGCTTTGTCACTATGTTTAGAAAGGTTTGACTAGAAAACGAGCTATATGGTTGTTAGATCACTAAAAATAAGTGTGAAATGTATCTATTTCATGCTCCAAATCGTTGTTTTGGTGTGGTTTTTAGAGTGTTTAAGCCTCTGCAACATAAGTGTAACTAAAACCCTATTTTGATCTAGTTTACATGTTAGTTCTAGATTCGGCTCCTAGGTTGTTATGGGACCTTATTAATGAGTATAATGACATATAATAGGTTTAGTTTGAGTTGTTTCAAGACCATACCAGGTGGTAGAAGTAAGTGTAACACGAAACGAGTGGTAGAGATCCAAAACCATGCTCCCTTGTTCCTTTTTTCTCTCAATCACAGCAACACAACAGTGAGTTTCTTGAGGCTATTTTAAGACTTGATTAAATATAGTTTTGGTGTGGAAATGCATCTGGAATCAGGGTGTATATATAGGGTCTTTGAGGCGGAATATAGTCATGAGATGCTTAAGCATCTTGGAACAAAATGACCCTTGATGGTTGGGTCTTTCTTGGGCAGCAGGAGCTGCAGTATTCTTGAGCCAAGAGTGGCTGGGCTGGCAAGCTTTTGTACCATTTTCAGCCCCCTTTGATCAAAAGTTGAAGTGATGGTGGTCAAGTAACCATTAGTTTAAGGTTTAGTCTCTTGGTATTTTACATTATATTTATGGTTGTGTTAAGGCTGTTTTAGCAGCAGAAATCGAGCAGTTGACAACCACATTCACATCCCTTTTGTACCTTTTCTCAACCACATTTGAGGTGTTGGTCAGAGTTCAATCACTATTAGTGTAGATTTAGTTTAATGGTAATTAGGGTGCAACTAAAGGGGTTTTAAAATGTGTCTTTGAGGCTGTTTTGGCAGCCACCATCAAGCAGCCCAAGGGCCTTATTGTGGGTCGAGTTATTATTCATTATAATG
>BJCN01333486.1:0-13133 GCA_018326445.1 Flaveria brownii
GGCCATGTTACTCAAATGTTGGTGAGATTGGAACCTTCAAGAAATCACATACGCTATGCTCTCAGGTCATGGGGCAGGTATATGGAAGCAAATGGCATTATGTACGGGGACACTTGCACATTACAGTATATAGCAAATGAAGGTATGTTGGTTATGATGAATGTCGCAAAGGTATGATTATTACTTGGGGGCTTTAACTTTTTGGTAAACTAAACACACTTTGGTTTACGTTACAAGAAATGGTACTATGTTAAAAAAATATGTTACATGCAAGATAGCTAGCAAACACAAGTATTAAGCTGTTGCGTGTTTTGGATTATTTTGGAGTCGCTTATGGTGCTAAATTCTCTACTGTTACATTGTGTTCATTGTTTTGATAAATTGCCATTTAATTTCTATAAACTTAATGACACGGATGTTTTATTATATCATTATAACCATATTATTTATATCTGAAACTTTTTTTTAAACATTTTCATAACAAGTTATAAATTACTTGAAACAAAGATTAGACAATTACAAGATTTTGTGTTCATTGTTTTGTTAAATTGCCATTTAATTTCTATAAAATTATTGAAACGGATGCTTTTTTGTGTCATTATAACTATATTCTTTATATAAACGATCGTTTGCTTTCCATTTAATCTCGCATCAAAAAATGATGTTGTTCAAGAAATAAACGATTGTTTGCTTTCCATTTTTCCCGGTGATTAGATAGAATATCTTAGTTCGGATAGCATATGTCAAACAAAACATTTTAATATTCCGAGACAAGAAAATTTGTATTCTCCTGATTTTCTAAATGGTCTTAAAATATCCGGATTGCCAAACCACATATTAGTATTGAAGGTTGGTGTTCCCGTCATGCTTCTACGTAATATCGACCAACAAAATGGTCTTTGTAATGGTACTCGCCTACAAATTGTATCTCTTGGTAAACGAGTTATTGAAGCGGAGATAATATCTGGTAGTAATATTGGATGTCGAACATTTATTCCAAGAATAAATCTCGTGCCATCTGATAAAAAAAATCGCTTTCAAGTTCTAAAGGAGACAATCTCCAATAACTGTTTCTTTTGCAATGACGATTAACAAGAGTCGGGGACAATCATTGTCAAGAGTTGATTTGTATTTAAACGAACCAGTATTCACTCATGGACAGTTATATGTGGCTTTGTCAAGGGTGAAGACTAGAGACGGTGCAAAACTACTCATTTTAGATCAAAATGGTAACATTACCAAGAGACACAAAACGTTATATACAAAGAAGTGTTTACACATTTATGAGATACTTTTGAGAATACGAATGTTCTATCACTTCTATTTTCAAACTTTAATATTTAGTTTTTTAATTTTTTCTTAATGTTTATTATAGTTTAATGAAGTTTGATGTTTTAAAATAACCGTGTATCACACGGGCTCTAACCTAGTACATAAATACAAGCATACAAGATGTATATCGAATAAAGAGAAAATATACAATGAAATATAGCTAGATATAAAATACTCAAAATAATTCAAATATAAATAAAGTGACCGTTGTATATGTGGTAGTATTAGGGAAGTGGAGTCGAGGTGAGAAGTGGTATGGTTGTGGTGGCAACGCGGTATCTTATCAGAACATTGCCTTCCATCTAGGGGTGTAAACGAGTTTAGCTGAGCCGAGCCGAGCCTAAGATCGTTTAGGCTCGAGCTCGTCTTGTTTGTAGTTTTATTTTTAAAACTTGAGCTCGGCTCGTCATAATATTTTCAAGCTCGAGCTTGGCTAGGGCTAGGCTCCTTTATTGTTAAATTAAGGTTTTCTTTTTTTATAATTACCGTTATATTTATTTATAATCATTCTACATAATATAGTTATTTGGTTATTTTTATCATGATTTGCCTACTTTAATAAAAGGGTAACTAAAGATACAACCATATTCATTCTTATAAAAAAAATTCAATTCTCTCTTTTATTAAATAACTACATTAATTACTAGTTATTTTATTTAGTTCTTTTTTATATTAAAATTAGCTTTTAAATAAATTAAACAAAATAAAATTTATTAATGTTATTTATAAGAAAATAATTTTTTTATATTTTTTTAAAATGATTTTTTTTAAATATAAAATATTTTAAAATTGGTGTTTTTAAAAAGTACAAATTTTATAAACCAAAAATAATTATAATTGAAAGTTATAGTAAGAAAATTTAAAAAATGACATTTTTAAAACGGTTTGTTTTAAAATAAAATGCTTAATTTATTTTTTGAAAAAAAATCAAAGTTTGAAAATCAAAGTTTAATAAGTTCATATCATTGCTAAACATAATCTGTAACCATACTAAGCAAAGACACCAATCCAGTTATCCCATCATCGCCCTTGAAGTTATTTAGTAAACAACATATTAGTAACAAATCGAAATAACAACCATCAACACCACGAAACCAATTCCATCAAACCATATGTAAGTCTCGGATGAGATGGTTCTTTTCATCATCAACACCACGACACCAACTCCATTAGTGAAGGACACATCCCTAACCGATCCATCTAGCCAACAACACAAAAATAACAGCCATGCATCAGGAGGTTGTAGAATAAGCATCACAAAACAATACATATAATGGAAAACCCAAAAGATAAACACAAAAGCAGGTCTCAGATGACCAGATCTTCATCATAATCGACACCACGAACCAGACAAAGAGGATTAGATATCGTAATGGCATCAATCATGGAACAATAACAAAGGCACAACAATGGTGGTCGTACCACCACCACCACCGACAACCTGCGTTATAAATATAAAACCCTAAATCGGTATCGAATGGAGACGAAGGTGAGAGGAAACAATGACGGTTGCACCACCATTGTCACCACCGTTCACACCAAGGGGGTCACGGTGTGAAAACCCATCGTTCTCTCTTTATGTTCTGGTGAAAATAAGAGGCTTTAAGCCAAAAAGAAAGGGGCAAAATATGAAAAAAAAAAGAAACCGATGTGGCAGATATATAAAGCAACACAGCCACCCTATTCCTTTCCTTTGCTTTTTAAACATTATAGAATTTTTATCAAGCTTATATTTTATAATTTTTTTCAATTTAGGTATATACATATTGATATGACAAATAATAATTTTCTTTTTCCAGACTTTGCTCAACATTTGTGGAGCTAATAATAATTTTCTTTTTCCAGACTTTGCTCAAGCATTTGTGGAGCTAGATCTCTCACTCTAGCTACATTCTCTATAAGACGATCATAAGGTTTACCATCGTACCATTCTCCTCATGTCCTATTGTAATATTGGGATATTACATGCATATTAATTTTACTTGTGTATATAATAATAGATGAGTCAATCACATGAAGGGTCGTTTTTGTCTGGACAAACTAACAAATTGAGTATTAACTTTGAAAAGTAACGGACAAGAGTTCTCCAAATTTAATTTTGTAACAAGAATAAGCATTATTACTAACTTCTATGATGGTTGCTGGTTCATGAGGGGTGGCGCTGGTAGACGGAAAGTGCGACTATGGACAGGGAGGTGGTGATGTTAGAAAATTTTTAAAGTTTGAATTAATTTTATAAATTTTAAAGTTTGAATTAATTTTACAAATTTTAAAGTTTGAATGTTAAATGTTTTTTTTTTCCTAAAATGGTGTATGTGAGAAGAATTATTTACCAAAATGGTGTAGTTAGAAAATTATTTACCAAAGTAATTTTTAAATTTTATTGATTATCTCACTTGTTTTCATTGGCTACTTTACTAAAGTTTTTTTTAATGTTTGTAATTCTCTTAGGATGATATCTATAATTTATTAGATTGAATGTTTATCATTTATATTTTTTCAGTTTATTTTAAAATCTTTAAAAGATGTTTTTTTAAGTGTTTTATATTCATATACTAGGTTATAAATCCGTGTATTACACGATTTTGTGTAATAGTTTTCATATAATTTTATAGTGTATACAAAAGTTTTTACAGGTTGTATTATGATCTGTAAATTTTAAATATATTTATGTTCAGCTAATAATGATAATAGCCATTAGAATAAAACGCAACACAAGTTTGATACATTATATCATCAATTTAAGCTTATACATTTGTAATAGATTGCCTATAAATTAAGTTCTCTATGAAAATCAAACTAAGAGTTAGTTATTCGAACTCCATGTTATTTTATACAAACACTTAAAAAAAGCAAATCTCTATTCTAATAAATAAAAATAAATCCGGACACTTGTCATCATTTTAGGCCATCTAATAATTGATTTTTCTGTTTCTCTCTCCTCTTAACTATAAATGCTATAACATCTATTAATTAATTAATAACTATCCATAACTTAAAATTTCAAATATGTTAACTTAAAATTTCCAAATATGTGTAATACATAAGTTTATTCGATTCGTATAATACATAAGATTTAATAAATAATTTTTTATATTATTAACTATGTAACAGTAAATTTATTTAACCCGTGTATTACACGAGATTGTAACCTAGATAAAATAATATGTGAAAAAGAATAAATTTAAGAACGTCTGTATTCTTATTTATTATTGAACCCATTTCATTTCATAAAATAGTAATAAAGGCAATATGAAAACATAATCTAGAATGTCTGAAAACTAAAGAAATTGTGAAAATAAAGAAATTATGTTTTATTCATATGGATATGCTTTGATCTTTTTTGTCCGCATTTTTAACCGCACTTCACAGTCATGTTTAAAAGCTAGAAACAAAAAGGAAGAGGATTCAACATTAGAAGATGTGTTAAAAGAACCCATGTTAATTTGTTTGTTTATAAACACAGTTAAGCAAAAAAAAAAATTAGAAGGTATTTACTACAAAACCGACATTGTTATATATAATGACTTAACACTTAAAAATATTTGTAACTTTTTAAAAATAAACTGAAAATATTTCACGAAACTAGAAAAAGTCCTATTTAGTAAACATTTCTAAAAATTAAAGATATCATCCTTAGAAGAACTAAAAAAACATTAAAGAAAATCTTTGATAAAGTAACCAATCTATATATCTATATATCTATATATAATATTAAAAAATAACTTCGGGGGACACTTGTCACATTCTTATGCCCCTAAGTTTGTTTTTCTCGCCTCTCTCTCATCCTGAATAGTTAACTAAATTAAAATATTAAATAGTTTTAATTATTTTTAAGATTAGAAATATTTTTTAATAAATTAAGAAAAGATGTCTTTTTATTAATTTTATTTCTAGAAAACAAATTTTTATAAAATAAGAGTTTTTCTAAAACATCAAACATTTTTATTAATATGAAATATCTTAAAGTTTATGTTTTTAAAAAGTAAACTTCTTTATAAACTAAAATAAATAAAATTAGGAGTTATAATAAGAAACTTTTAGAAATGATATTTTTAATACGATTTGTTTGAAAAAAAATAGTTAAACTTTTTTGGAAATAAAAATTAAAATTATTACTTATAATTATCACCCATATGTAATTTTAATCATATATTATTATAAAATATCATTTTATACTTCATAAACTTTCATCATAATTAATATTTTATTTTTAACTCGTGTAATGCATGGGTTTACTAAAGTTAGTATTATATAAGTAACAATCAACAACTAATCAATTTTATTTTTTCAACCCGTGTAATACATTTAGTTTTATTTATGTTTTTATGTTATTTTAATAATTAACTCTCTACCTCCCGTGTAATACACGGGTAACTAAAACTAGTAATAAATATATAATACAATGATAATAATAATTGATACAATACATGTATCTATATGATATAATATGTTTCCCTAGAATCATGAGTTTCAATAAACAAGAGTAAATTACAAAAAAATATTATTTATCTTTATAACTAATTTCACTTTTCAACCTTTATTTTTACTAATTACATTACACAACTTTGATATATAGTTTGTTTTATCTTTGGTCTTTTCGTCTAACGGTCGTTAATTTGTGTCGTTAAGTCAGGTCATATGGCTATCACATGAGATTATATATTAGTAGAAAGTTAAGAATAACAAGTAAAAACCTCAAACAAATTCTATATATTTTTATCATCGTCTTTTTAAAGCTAGTTCCATTAAAATTTGTTTTTCATGTGATTTAAATATCATTAATAAGCTTAATACATGAGATTTAGAATACACACCATTTGAAGTTATTTTAACAAATATGATTAGTAAAACGTTAAGACTAACGAGTAAAATCTAAAACAATTTTTATATGTTTTTATCATCCTTTTTGTAAAGTTAGTTATATTAAAACTTATTGTGTCATATGATTTAAGTATCAATAATAAACTTAATATATAAAAATTAGAATGTAAGGCATGTAAAGTTATTTAAATGTTTTTGTTCAAATTAGAATGATAGTTCTAGAAAACTTTATTATATGCATCAAAATTACTTCATGTGGCATGCATTCAAATTTTTATCTAATAAGTATATTATATTTTTTAAACGACAAATCAATTTTATTACACATATAAATCATACAATACAATCCTTTTTGTTTGAGGTATTATTCGTCTGTCTCGATGTTATACTGATTATATATTCCTAAAACATCGATTCGTTTTTGGATTTTGTTGCTTCGATGTTTTTTACACATATACTCTCATATGATAACGACGTTATTTAATTTAATGACACAACTAATTACCATTAGACTAAAGGACCAAACATTAAACAAATCATATACATAAAGGCTGTTTAGCGTCATTAGTAAAGATAAATGTTAAAAAGTGAAATTACTTATATAAATAAAGGTCCTTTTATGTAATTTACTAAATACACAATGCTGAAACAACACTCGTGTAATTTTGGTACGTAAAGCACGATAATAAAATAATAATAAATTTATAAATACACTATAAAACAATGATAAGTTAACATACAAATGATATAAAATGTAAAACAAAATAAAACATACAATAAATGGCTTATACGTACGAGTTTGATGCATCCACAAATAATGTGTACCTTTATGATTTTAGCATATAATACATTGTGGAACATACATGATATAAAGAATCAAAGAGGGCGTAGATCTTCAGCCATGGGTGTAGTCTACAGCTACCATCACTTTGTTTGGGCCTTTTAAACACCATAGGGCAGAGCAGTTTAACCGTATTTAATGAGACCCACCTTAGTCTATGTTTACGATCATAGTGTGAGACAACCCGGAGGTTTTCATCATTTTCGGTTAAGTTTTTATTAGAGATTCCAAGAATTCTTCACCATTATTACCTCTAGGAAGTAAAGAGCAAATGAAATCATAGAAGCTTGAGTGACGCAAGTCTTCTACGTCAAATTCCATAACTATTGTACCTGAAAATCATCAACCTTCATCAACGATCATGGCCATGCTAGCCAAATTTGTTTGTAATTACTATCATGTGCTTGAATTATGTTTGCAACTATATTTAGTTTGATGTTTAGTTAGTACTAGACTTGAATTTGGTTGTAATCATTTACATATGAGGATGTTTAGTATAATTTCTTGTTTTAATGTGTGATTGTATTACAGGACATGTTTTCTATATTGTATCAATGAACATATGTCGTTTCTTGATTTATGAATCACTAAACCATGGAATGTTATGTTGTTACCATACTAACATAGTGATAATATGGTGATTTTATCCTAACATTTATCCTTTATTGGTCTTGTATCATTAAGTAACTACACGTTGGATTTCTTAGTCTTATATTATCTATTATATACATATTGAGTGAGGCTTTATCCATGCAGCTTGTTAGTAACGTTGAAGTATTAGATTACATAGAGCACTAAAAATTACCCTGGTGTGATTATTTTTTCATTTACTTGCTCTCAATCTAGTTAATTGTGTTAATTAATAATCAGTCCAATCAAAGTTAGAGTTACATTCTGTCAATACAATACGATCAATCTAAGCTAATTATCAACCATAAACTCTTTGTGATTCAACATTCTTGTTTAACCTAACTAGTCTAAGGTAACTAAAACATTATCTTTATCATTAATATGTCCGTCTACGACGATCAAATGCATCAAACTGGGTTTGATTACTAAAAGGCCATCGCATTAAAAATAATGATAGGACATATAGGTGACGTACTCTCCGGCAAAAATATTAAAAATTCTAAACTTGCATAATGGATGTTGTGATAAAATTATCTTACAAATCTAGGGATTGTTGTTCAACAAAACATATACACACATACATAAAATATCTCTTTTGTTATAATACCACAATAATTATAATAAGATTAGTGTTATACACTTAAGAATTTTAAAGAGAATTACAAGAGCAAGAAGAAGAAAAATGTATAACTTATGAAATTGTATAGAAGAGGTGCATCTTCTTATCTACATTGAAGTGATATTTATACTACAAAAATCAATCATTTTGGTAGACAATGTAAACTATTTTGGTAGATAAGTAGCATAGTAAACTTATCTACAAGTTTGACAAAGAATTAATCCAATTGCTATGGTAATAATTCATAATATTCCCCCTTGGATGACACTTTTCAAACTTTAAGAGTTTAAGTACTGCCTCATTAAAAACCTTGTTAAAGAAAAACACAGTGGGAAAAAACCTTAGCTAAGGTAAAAAGAGTACAACTTATAACTCCCCCTCAAATTGTCTTCTGTAGATCATCATATTGTGTGTATGTGCCGCATGCCATATCATAAACATGTTTTCTGAAAATTGTTTTTGAAAGTGCCTTTGTGAAAAGATCAGCTAAATTGTTGCTAGATTGAACGTATCTCATTTCAACTTGTTTATCTTTAATAAGATCTTAAGTGTATGAAAAGAATCTTGATGGTATATGTTTTGTTTTGTCATTTTTGATATACCATTCTTTCATTTGTGAGACACAAGCTGTATTATCTTCATAGATTGGTGTTGCATTTTCATCTTTCTCCAATCCACAAGAAGTTGATATAAGTTGTGTCATAGATCTTAACCATACATATTCTCTTGAAGCTTCATGTAGTGCAATGACTTCAACATAATTTGAGGATGTCGCAACGAGTGTTTGTTTTTTATAACACCATGAAATTGCAGTTTCTTCATTCTTAAATACCTATCTAGTTTGAGATTTTGCTTTATAGGGATCAGATAAATAACCTACATCTGCATAACTAACTAACCCTTCTTTTGAATTATTAGGATAAAACAAGCCTAAATCAATATTACCTTGAAGATATCGAAAAATATGTTTATTCCTATTCAGTGCCTTTTAGTAGGAGCTGAACTAAATCTTGCTAACAAATTAACTACAAAAGAAATGTCTGGTCTCGTACAGTTAGTAAGATACATAAGAGCTCCAATTGCACTGAGATACGGTATCTCTGGACCAAGAACCTCTTCATTATCTTCACAAGGATGAAATGGATCATTATTAACATTGAGTGATCTAATAACCATCAGTGTGCTTACAGGATTTGCTTTGTCCATATTGAAACACTTTAAGAGTTTCTCAGTATAAGTTGACTGATGTACAAGTATTTCATTATGTATATGCTCAATCTGCAAACCAAGATAATATTTGGTTTTTCTAAGATATTTCATTTCAAATTCTTTCTTTAAAAGAGCAATTACTTCATTAATTTCCTTTTGCATCCCAATTATATTTAGATCAGCAACATACACAGCTATAATCACATATTCCGATGTTGTCTTTTTAATGAAAACGCATGGACAAATAAGGTTACTTGTGTATCCTTTATTTGTCAAATAATCACTCAAACGATTGTACCACATCTTTCCAGATTGTTTGAGTCCATACAAGTATCTTTGTAATTTAATGGAATACATTTCCTTAGACTTTGAGCTTAATGCTTCGGGGAATTTAAAACCTTCAGGAATTTTCATATAGATGTCACTATCTAGTGATCTATACAAGTAAGCTGTGACAACATCCATAAGACGCATCTCTAAATTTCTAGAGACTATTAATCTGATTAAGTATCTAAAGGTTATTGCATCCATAACAGGGGAGTATGTTTTCTCATAATCAATCCCTGACCTTTGTAAAAAACCTTGAGCTACAAGTTTAGCTTTATACCTTGTAACTTCATTTTTCTTATTTCATTTTCGTACGAAAACCCATTTATACCCTACAGGCTTTACGACCATCAGAGTAATAACAATAGGTCCAAAGACCTTTCATTTGTTAAGTGAATCTAATTTAGCTTGCATAGCTCATTTCCATTTATCATAATCATGTCTATTTTGACAGTCACTAACTGATTTTGGTTCTGGATTATCATCTCCACTCATGATGTCACTTGCTATGGAATAAGAAAATATTTCATCAATACTTTTTATTTCATCTCGATTTCATAAAATATGTGTGTGATCATAGTTAATTAACATTTCTTTGTTATTTTCATCCAAATCCTCCTCATGAGCATTTTTGGTATTTAACGTTGCATCAAGATCATTCACTTTATGGTCAACTTCCTTTTTATGAGTTTTTCTTTTTCAAGGATTTTTATCCATGGAACTGACTGGTCTTCCTCATTTCAAACGTCTCTGAGATTCATGAGCCATTGTGCTCTCTATTTGCTTATTTGGAATCTCAACTCGAGCTGGAGCATTAGCAGCTGGTATATGATATTTAATAACTCTGTTGTATCAGTAAATGCATCAGGTAATTGATTTGTAATTTCTTGCAGGTGTATTATCTTTTGAACCTCTGTCTCATGTTATTTAGTTATTGGATCAAGATGTAATAATGAAGGAACATACCATGAGACATCATTTTCTTGTTTTTTTTATTTTCTCCCCCTAATGCCAGAAAAACTGACTCATTAAAGTGACAATCAGTAAAACATGTTGTAAATACATCACTCGTTAAAGGTTCAAGATATCTTATGATAGAAGCTGATTCATATCCAACATATATTCCCAACCTTCTTTGAGGACCCATTTTTATGCGTTGTGGTGGTGCAATAGGGACATACACAGCACACCTAAATATTCTAAGGTGGGAAATGTTTGGCTTATTACCAGAAACAAGTTATAATGGAGAGTATTTAAGATTTGCACTTAGTCTCATACGAATTAGTGATCCAGCATGAAGAATTGCATGACCCCAAATAGACACAAAGAGCTTTGTCCTTATTATTAATAATCCAACTATTAGTTGTAGACGTTTGATTAACGACTCAGCTAAGCCATTTTGTGTGTGTACATGAGCAACAGGGTGTTCAACAATAATTTCCACAGACATGCAATAATCATTAAAAGCACGTGATGTGAATTCACCAGCATTATCAAGTCTCACCCTTTTAATATATAATCAGGAAAATGTGCTCGTAATTTGATAATTTGTGCAAGAAATTTTACAAATGCTACATTACGAGTTGATAACAAAGAGACATGAGACCATATACTTAACGCGTCTATCAAAACCATAAAGTATCTAAATGGTCCACATGGTGGATGAATTGGTCCACATATACCTTCTTGAATTCTTTCAAGAAACAGAGGTGATTCCTTGTCAATTTTCACAGGCGAAGGCCTTGTAATTAATTTTCCAAGAGAAGAAGATGTACACAAAGGAATTATATTTGATTGTGTGATCTTTTGATATTTCAATTGATGCCCATGAGTGTTTTCAATTATTTTTTCATCATTGTAGATCCTGGATAGCCTAATCTGTCATGCTATAGGCTAAGTGTTTCAGGATCATAAAATTTTTCTTTGACTGCCATATATGCTTGAGGCACATTAATGTGTGTATAATGTAAACTAGACTGAAACATTAACAGTTTTTCTAATATTTGATCTTTGCATATGATATGCAAATATTTTTCATTATCAACAGTCCTTGACTGAGTATCATATCCGTTATGATATATGTTTTTGAAACTCAACAAATTCCTTATTGATTTTGGAGAAAATAAAGCATTTTCTATTATAAGCTTTGTACAATTTGATAATGCTAAATTAGTTTTTCTCACTCCTTCTATCATGTCTGTAGGGCCTGATATTATATTAACGATTCCTTTCGTTGGTTTAAGTTCACAAAAATATTTCTTAGATCTAAGTATAGTGTGTGCGACTCCACTATTCGCTATACATATATCTGCCTCATTTGTTTGATCTTGTGCTCCAGTGTCATTTTAATCTTAAAAGTATAAAGAAAAATAATAAGTGAATAGCGATAATATTGTTACATTTTAAGAAGAACTTTATTTAATCGAAGGAAAACATTACATAAAGAAAAGAACATAATTAAAGATAGAAAAATACTTAATTGTTGCATATAACTATTGTGGTCAAGCAACATGTGTGACATCCGGTAATTTTCCGTTACCAAAACTCCGTTAGTTCCGTTAAGTTTCGCATACACGTGTTGTAAGCACACACTAGTTGTCGTTTAACGTTGGTGACCTAATAATAATTAATAATATTAAATTAATAATAATCTAGTGGATTAGATGATTATTGTGTTATGCTTACGTGTTTACGCGATTTAAATGTTAACAGTGAATTTTATCGCGTAACGTGGAAACGCGTGTGTTAATTAGTATGTTGTGTGTTTTATAAAGATAAAATATATAATTGTTATTATTAGTTTATATATTTATTAGGTGGTTAAAACACTTTTAAAAATGGGTTTAAAGCTTACTTTTTATAAAATACAAAATACAAGGGTTAAAGGGTGCAGGATCGGTATTGGTCACTTAACAAGTGGTTTTTCTCTCAAACTCACCTAGAACAACACTCAGAAAGAGTCTATAAAGAGTTGATCACAATATACCAAGTAACAGATGATAATAAACACAGGAAGTAAATTTTCAAGGTACTTCTATATATTAATTCTCAACTCAAAGGATTACAAGACTCTTGCAAGCACAATCTCTATCTAATGAGTTACAATGAGAACTATGTATATAATACTACCTACAGCCGGATATACTTTGATACCAGCTGGAAACCTATAACCAAAAGCCTATACTACAAGACTATAGGTTAAGGTATCTTAGATATTTTATCTGAGATTTGGTAGTCAGGACATGTCCCTAACTTACCTTTTGTCACCAACTAAGGTTAGCAACATGTACTATCATAAAAAGGTAAACAATGGAATAAAGTATGGTCAACTACATGGCTCTTTAGGAAGAA
>BJCN01333496.1:0-10227 GCA_018326445.1 Flaveria brownii
GAATATTTTTTTAGAATTTGTTAGGATTGTCTTCAATATGATTCAATGGTTAAATGTCAGAATGAATTGACATTAATGTAAATAGACTGACAAATCTTTGTAAGGTTAATATAGCTACTAAGAATATTTTTTTAGAATTTGTTAGGATTGTCTTCAATATGATTCAATGGTTAAATGTCAGAATGAATTGACATTAATGTAAATAGACTGACAAATCTTTGTAAGGTTAATATAGCTACTAAGAATATTTTTTTAGAATTTGTTAGGATTGTCTTCAATATGATTCAATGGTTAAATGTCAGAATGAATTGACATTAATGTAAATAGACTGACAAATCTTTGTAAGGTTAATATAGCTACTAAGAATATTTTTTTAGAATTTGTTAGGATTGTCTTCAATATGATTCAATGGTTAAATGTCAGAATGAATTGAATGAACACGATTAAATATAAGAAAAATGCAATCAAATAAAAATGAAAAACAATGAAGATCGAACTCAATTTGTTATCATCTTATAAAATTGCTATTAGCTCACCTCCTCTCAAAGTACGCTCTCACTTTAAGTACTTTCTAGTACACTGGCAATCACTCTAAAACCGGTTATTAAACCTAATACAATTGAAAGAGACAAAAATACATTTAATGGACCTATACAAAGATGTTGATGGTATCATATGATAGTAGCATATAACATTCTCTAACTACTTTAATATCAATATTGATGTCATATTTGGTTTATCATTAACTTGGTATTATCATATGCAACAAGACTTAATTGCAAAAGGATCATTAAGTGAATCATTTTTATGGCCTTCAGTTAGAGTAAACAAATTACATCTTTTATCCTTTAGCAGCAAAGTCATCATTCAGTTGCAACTAATTACTCATGTATATTTGCAACTAATTAGTTCTAGATGATCAGTTGCATTTTCCTTTAGTTTTGTCTTATCTTTAATGACTAAGGCTATTTCATGTCAATTTTATAATCAGATCCCAGAGCGTTAACACACTTTCACCTCTTTTCTATAATTAGATATATAAGAAAATACACTTTATTTCTGTTTAAAGAACTTTTATATTATAGGATCTAGCAAATGTGAGGAAAACTATTATAGTTTCTTGTTAAATAACCCAGCCAACCTATTTGCATTCATCAGATTGATCATAGGTACAGGGATAGGTGTTTGTGGTTGTGTTGAATAATTAAACGTAAGGGATTATAAGAGTTGTGAAATAATTAAAAGATGAAGAACAAAGCAGACGTATATCTCAAATGATCAAGGATGGGGATTTGAATCAATCCATGGGTGTGATTACAAACTCGTGATTCCCTAGAAAAGATGCAAAATATGTAGTTAGTGTTGCTCCCAAAATAAATTGTGGATGAATAAACTTGACAAATGATAATACATTTGTGCGGAGAGGTCAAACTATCACACAAATGATCGCACTACAAGAAAAATGACATTCAGCAAGGACAAAAGTCCTCGCTAAATGTTAGAATGTCCTCATTCAAGATGTATAGCGAGAACATGTCCTCGCTGAATATTCCTCGCCAAAGCCCCGTGGCTACATGTCTACAGCGAGGATAGTCAACGAATACAGCGAGAACAGCTCTGGCTTTTTAAAAAGTAATTAAATACCCTACAGCAAGGACTTTGTCCTCACTATAAAATTTACTTTAAATAATTATAAAAATACATATAACATAATTATTTATACATTATACGTGTATAAAGGTATTATAAACGTATTTGTTAATATATTTATACATTATACGTGTATTTATTAAATACCCTACAGCAATGACAAAGTCCTTGCTGTATTTTAGAGAGGACTTTTTTTAGTATTTTATTTTGTCTTTGCTAAAGTCTTTAGAGAGGACTTTGTCCTTGCTGAATGACTAGGAATTTCACTGTAGTTTCTACTGTAAATGCAGCTTCCCGCCCAGAATTTTTCTGGGTCAATGCCTGTTCTGTTTTCCAGATTTTCATGAAACAACAATGATATAATCAATCATACAACCAAAATATCATCATACCACAATGATATAATCAATCATACAACCAAAATATCATCATACCATAATCGGTTACATAATCTAATACCAAGATCTAAGTTCAAATGGCAAATTCGGTTACATAATCTAATACCAAGATCTAAGTCCATAAGAAACATTAGGATAACCTAGTCAGAGTTGTCGCTCTCGTAATCAGAGTCAAATTCAATCACAATATTGTGTTCAGCCAAACCTTTTACAACATTTTCCAATTTAGTAGCAAGGCGCGTATATTTTCTCTTTGATGATGCCAGCTTTTCATTGACTTGTTCTTGGGTGTAGACAGGTGGTGGTGGGGTAGATGGTCCCGGACTAGAAGATGATGAAGTGTATCGGGCCAAACCGGATACAACATGTCCACGACCCCTGTTAAACCCACGACGTGTACCCAATGTTCACGTGGACGTATTGGTTCACGTAAGAGTATACGTAAAATACCAAACCTGATCCATGATCTGCTTCTCTGTCAACGGGTTAGCTGCACCTTCTTGTCGGCTCAGTAGGTCATTCATTTCATCCTGTATAGTTACAAAATAATAAATAATCAATGTTATATAAATCTAATCATTTATGCAAATTAACCAAAGGAAGTACCTAAAACTAAAAAAAGCCAAATAACTAACTGATTACTTACATATTGTTGTTGAGCAAGTTGTGGCAATGGGATTTTCCCATTTTTATCCTTGCTATAAAATTTCCTTGCTAAAAGTTTTTTTTCTTGTAGTGATAATAGAATTTAGATATAATAAAAAGTTTGTATAGAAGTACTTCATAAAAGTTTTTCACAATGAAGCCTGATTCCAATAACAATCTCTTACTCATATATCTAACTCACTTAAGAATGTACGTTTAAGAATTTGGATGGGCAATCCACACTTTACACATGCTTTTTTTCCTCATTATATATAGTTATGTAAGCATTGGCTAAATTAGGCAAAACAGTTTTCAACTTGATGAGTACAACAATATTGATTGGCTATTTCTTTGTGTGATTCAACCAATTTGTCCAAATAGTCTCATTGTTACCGCATCATTAACAATTTGAAAAAACACAGACCTATATATAGAGGATAAAGAAGAAATATTAACCATTTTTATTATGTTAACTTGTGAACCCAAACTAGAGGTCAACAACAGTCCATGTCACCACTTTAAGTTAACGTTATAATGGTATAATTACCGGTCCATAGTTAATGTTAAAAAACAAAAATATATATAGCAAGTCTATTCTCAAATTAAAGATATAAAAAACAATTTATTTAATGGTGTAATTTGTATATAAAATAACATTATACAAACGAGTTAAGCAGGTTTTTAAAAGAGAATGAGTTTTAAAAATGGGAGGGGGAATTGGGAAATTATTACATCTACGGTGTATATGTTTGTTACATAGTCATTACAATATAAGTACGGTGTAAGTGTTTGTTACATTTGAGTTAGCAGGTTAATGTAATAAACAATGGTTAACAATTGTTCCTCTTTATGTGTGTGTGTGCGTGTATAGTGGAGAGATCATCCGAAAACTATGTTTATAATTAAAAAAAAAAGATGAAAACCACCTCTAGAAAATCACATAATTTATAAATTATTTATTTTTTAATTGTTTAAAGTGTATTTGAGTAAACTTTAAAATTATAATTTAAGATCATTATATATATTTTTATTTGAACCCCAGAGAACGAAGATGATCACGAAGTGAGTTACATATTAGTAAGTTGTATGAGTTAGATAAACGTAACCCATAGTTGTATACTTGTAGTGCATAGTGACATATACGTAACTTATGGTTTTCGTTGTTTAGGGTTTTCACTTATAAACATGATTTTCACTTGTACATATGGTTTTCGTAGTTACATACATATATACATGTATAAATATATATAATACTC
This sequence comes from Flaveria brownii, assembly GCA_018326445.1. Classification (NCBI taxonomy): domain Eukaryota; kingdom Viridiplantae; phylum Streptophyta; class Magnoliopsida; order Asterales; family Asteraceae; genus Flaveria; species Flaveria brownii. The sequence goes on from BJCN01333496.1 coordinate 3,950, forward strand.
TCTATACAGTGTATAGTGAAATGAGTACACCCTAGGCTACGCACCACCACAACTACTACCGACTGGAAAAATCACCGCCACCTACCATGACCGTCACCATCCATCATAACAGCTGCCACTTCCGGTCAACACACATCCGTCAAGTTCTACCTCTAAATGACTAGTTATACATCTTATTGCCCTATCCTGAAACCTGCCTCCATCGTAGGAGATGATTACTATATCCACCACCACCTTGATGTCACTTCCCACCCCTCTAACACTGCACCCCTTACCAACACCGCCAACCTGTAACTTCCTCCCTCACCATACCTACACCCCTCACCAGCACGACCATCCTTCACTTTGTACCGGCAGCCACCATTACTTACTTGTTGTCACCCCTTCGATAAAAATTAAAACCCAGGTGCACTTAATACTTTATATATATATATATATATATATATATATATATATATATATATATTAGTAAAATAATAAAGAGTATATAACTATTTAAATTGTAAAAAAACAAAAATGATATATAACTATCAAACAAGCTGAGTTTGATCACTTTCCATCATCATCTTCATCTTCTCAGATGTTACAGTAAGCTTCATAGGATGAGGCTTGCTCTTAGAGGTGGATGGTTCATGTTGTGTAGTAGTGGTACACAGTTGATAAGCCTTCATTCCTTCACAGGGATGAGTTGGACATGAACTACAACTCTCTGTACTAGAAATCAGAGTTGAATCCTCAATCTTCACCACTTCAAACCCTGTAGAGATAAAGATTTATTTTTGTTAGGAGTTGAAGATGGCCTTGATCTTTTGAGCCTTCTTTGATCTTCTTTTGGCTGCTCTGATCAAGTTCTTCTTCATAGAATTTGTCATCCTGGTTTCTTCCTCTCCTCGGGAGAATAGTGACCCTTATTAGGATGATCTTCTTCACTCATCTTAGATCCATCCTTCACTGTCTCCTTTTCATGCTCTTCTTAGATCCATCATTCACTCATCTTAGATCCATCCTTCACTATCTCCTTTTCATCCTCTTCTTTAATAGGGTCTATAAGTGGAAGCTCATCTTGACAAGTTCCACACCTAGGAGATTTTTTAGTTAGTAGAGTGTGTGGAGGAGCTATCTCAATATATCCCAGACCCTTCTTATTTTGATAACACACTTTTGCATATAAGGATGAGGATATCATATTCTTGAAGGCCTCTTCTTTAAGAAGATATTTCTATGCACTGGCCTTGCTAATCATAAGCTCAGCCTGGCATTCAGCTAACTTAGTGATGAGGTCTTTGATTTGAGTCTTGTAGTTGGTATGTTCATGCTTAAGAGTGGAAATGGTTTTCTCTAAATATTCTATTTCAAGTTTGTAATCATTTTCAGCTCTTTTGAAATCAGTTTTTAGATGTTTAAGGACTCAAGATCAGACTCATCTCTAAGTTATAGGACCTATATCTATTAACTTTAGCAATGCATTCTGGGGTACAAAGATGTTCTAATACCTTGGCTTCTTCATGATCAACCATTAGTGCTTGGTTTGGAGATGCATCTTCAACCTGGAAACTCTAATCAACGCTTCATTCTTCAATAACAACTACGTCTTGCTGCTTGGGCTTCTTAGTATGTGGAGCTCCCTTAGTGTAGTTTGGTCTGAGTTGTGCTTAGCCACCATTTGTCCTTGGTGCCTTGCACTCCCTAACAAAGTGTCATATCTAGTTATAATTGTAACACTTCACTTTGCTTTTGTCCAACCCAAACTTTCCACCAGATACATTGCTAGGAAACTTCCTCCATGTCCTCTTGTATAATTTCTTGGCTCTATGAGTGAGAAGATCCATCTATTAGATAATCTCTATGTACTCCAGATCATCTGGATGGATATAGTTTAAATCTTCAAGGGTGAAGAGAAAGTTACCTATGCTTTAATCAGTAGACATAAAGGCTTATGATGAGCTTGTCTCTTAGAATGGGATTGGATATAGCTCTCCTTTGGTGTCTCCGGGAAGGTGATGAAAGGACCCTTTTGTGAGTTGTTAGGGTAGCAGATGAGATGATGTTGTGGTTCTCTGCAATCACTTTCAACCATATGAAGGGCTAAACTCTACTGATTGTTGGAGTTACCAGATGGATTTTGCATGTTCATCTTCATCTGATAGCCACTAAGAATACTATACAACTCAGTGAGAGTGAGTGTCTTGAGATTTTCAGTCCTCTTGATGACCAGAAAATAGTGTGTCCATTGTCTAGGAAGAGAGGACATGAACTGTCTCACAATATCATTGTTCTCAAGAGTTACACTAACATCCATTAGAGTATCCACAATCTCAACATACATGTAATATTGTTAAGTCACGGTTTCACCTGTTTTGAAGGTGAAATTCTTAAACTACTGCTTCAAGAGGTCCTTCTTGCTCTCCTTTACTTCAGTAGACCTCTCATACATGAGCTTCAGTGCATCCCATAGTTGTTTAGCACTCTTGCACTTCTTGAAGTTGGGAAGAGTAGTTTGGAGGGTGGTCATGGCGTTCTGATCTACATCACCTCCAGTAGTAGCTAAAAAGATGAATGGTATATGAGGTTTAGAGACAACAGATCCCCGCATCCTGGAGTCTTGAGACTTCATAAAACCTTCCATTCTTTGGTACCAAGTATCAAAATCATCAGGAGTGATTAGTGGAGACTTTGTCATGGTACCAGTTTCCATATCAGCCTTTGTGATAGCTGCCATTTAAGATGTTAAGTGATTTGTGAAACTAAGAGGATTTAAGACGATGAGATGTTACAATCAAGAACCTGAAAAGCTCTGATACCAATTACATGACCGATTAAGGGTGGTCAATACAATCAGTCTCACAATGAGGAAAGTGTTAGAACACTTTACAGATCAAATAGGGAACCGGGTTTATATAGAAGATACTAAGAACAGAAGTAAGTAACGAGACAAAAGAAAAGAACAAGAACAAGATAAGTATGGTTTTCAAAAATGTTGTATATTGCTCTTAAGTTCTATTACAACGGTTACAAAGCATAAGATAAAATACAAGAACCTGAGATACTTTATACTACATCCTACAGCCCGCTATAATTTGAAAGTCAGCTAGAAATACTAATCTAGACGACAAGATCAATGTACAGTCAAAAGGCAGATTGTCTTTTGACTTGTGACTATGACATGCCATAGCTCACATCCTAATGTATTATAAAAAGGATAAAAGGTACAAAGTAGAACATTACAGACTCTAAATCTTAATCTACAGTTACAAAATCATGGACCTTTTCACCAACTTATACAAGTTGGTGTGTTTTTAGAGTTACAGCAGAAAGTGAGTCAGCTTTATGTAAGAGTTGATCAGAGAAAGCTTCTCTGTCTTTGAATGAAATAAATCTTCATTTCATTGCCTTCGAAAGAATTTATCTTTGAAGTTTCGAAAGACTTCATCTTTGGCTTTGGAAGATTTTACACTTAGAATATTTTCTATAAGAAGTGTAAAACTTCCGAAGTAACTTCTACCATGTATATCATGCATGCAAGCTGGAAGCTCTTTGGTTTCTTTGGTTGCATCATCCTTTCAAGTATAACCTCACATATAAGAACAAAAGAGATATCCAATTTTACAAAAACTATACAAGGATAAAGCTACTAGATCATATTATGAAATTGTAGGAGGGAGTTATAAAGACTAGAATCAGAAAGGAGATTTAGGTAACGACAAACCAGTTTGGCTTCATTCTAGGGCGGTCGAGTATGTAAGCAATACACATCTAAAGGAGGTCAATGGTGAATATATGGAGAAGAAAAAAGATTTACATATTGTATTCATTGACCTATAATAAGGCATATAATAAGGTGTCATGTAGACTTATTTTGGATAACTTATAGACTAGAGGGCTACCTATGAAGTATATTGACATAATAAAAGATATATATGAAAGGACCCACACTCTAGTTCATGCCCTGATGGGAGACACTAAGGCCTTCTCTGTCAAGGTGGGTCTCCACAAAGGGCCCATGTCCTAAATAAGTTATTAAGGACGATGCAAGGGATAGTTTTATAATGTATGTTATTTAAGGATGATGTTGTTTTACTTAATGATTGTAAAAAATCCTTAAATGAGAGTTAGAGTAATGGAGAGTAGCGTTAGAGGACAAAGGGTTGAAGATGAGTCACTTAAATACTAAATACCTTTATGGTAACTTCTATAGAGTTGGCGATTATGATAAGTTAGAGGTCATCAATGAAGGACAAGTGGTGTGGCAAATAACTAAGTTCAAGTATCTAGTATCATATGTGCAAGAGGATAGAGAGATAGATGCTAACGTTGCACATAGGATTCAGGCAGGCTGGTGTGGTGGTGGGTAGTCTTAGGGGTTTTATGTGAAAAGGAATTTCCCAACCAAGTTAAAGGGAAAATCTTATAGAGTTACAGTGTATCCGGCTATGCTATATGGAACAGAGTGTTATGCACTCAAAAAGAACCAATCTTGCAAGAAGGAAGTAGTAGAGATGAGCATGTTGAGATGGATGTGTGGAAAAAGAAGGTTAGATTGAATACGGAATAAGGTTTTTAGACATGGGTTAGGATTAACTAGTGTAGCTAATAAGATTAGGGAAGGATATTGGGATGGTTTAGACATATGAAGATGAGAAAAATAATAGGATAGGTTAGAGAAGTAGAGACCCTAAATGTTGAGGGGGCAGATGAGTAGAGTTAGACCTCAAATGACTTGGGAGAAGAATATTAGACAAGTTCTGTTAGAGTGATACCTTTTTGAGGATATGGTACAGGATAAGAGTACGTAGAGATGTAGGGTTAACATTAAAGATGTTTAGGGGAGCATTTAGAGATATCTTATATGGGTACTAGGTTGTTACCATGCATGTTAACTATGATTAGTTAATATATCTTGCTTAGTGTTCGATGCTTTTTGGTGTTAATTTTTTATGGATTGATTATTAAACTTTGTATATTATTAATCATTTTTTGTGTTTTTGTTTTCAATTTTATGATTATCTAGTTTGTGATATCTGATCGATTACTACCAGTGAGTGATTCTTGTATCTTCTATATATTTTATTGCTTGTTGAACTTTGTGTCTGAGTTCTATGAGTCATCTAAACTTATTATGAGCTTTAGAGCCAAGGGTCTCACCAGAAGTAACATTTCTACCTTATAGGATAGAGATAAGAGTCGCCTAGATCCTACCCTCCCAGACTCTATTGGTAGCCTTGCTATGCATAGGATATATTAGGTATGATTATGACCATATAGGATTTGGTTCAAATGAGAACCCTTCAATATTATGAGAACTCATTAACCCTATTTGATTGGTTGTTTAATTTTTATATATTAATATAAGTGGTCCTTATAAATTTCAAGAAAATGAGTGTTGGAAATTATTTAAATGGTAATTAGTCATTTTAACACCCTTACTTTCAGATTCATAATAGTGGTGAAAAGTGTCACCAACCATATAATTAATCATTTTGCTCTTATTTAAATAAGAGTTTCCTATACTATATTTTAAAAACTTTATAACTTTTTTGTAATAAGTTTTTTTATTTAAATTGCACCATTAAACTTGTTGTATTTTTCTCTTTAACTTACTTATAGTCTCGTGAAAAAAAATCGGAGTTCAATCTTTACACTAGAGTGAGTAGCAATTATGTTGTAGCTTGGTCGTACACTAATGTAATCACTATGTTTACACAGTGCAATCTTCTTGTCTGGACCTGCATGTTTTTCCTAAGTCTTTATTCGTGCAACCAGATGTTACATTACACATCATGTCACATTGGTGTAACCACTAGCGTAAGTATCATGACATATTTGGCTAACTACTAATAACATTTATGAAAAATATGCAATTCCAGGATAGGAGGATTACACTGGTGTAAACTGTAAGATCACGTTATAAACTAACAAGACTTTTCTAATGACCGGTAGATCACATATGTGAAATCTAAGTCAACTGTCTTAGTCAACTGTCTACTAAAAACATATAAATTTTTTGAGTACAAGTAATTACACAAGAGATTCTTTCAAAGTCTTCATTTGATTAACTTTTATGATTACAATGAGTAAATATCAGAAGATAACAAGTGGGCTAACAAGCTAACCTTAAAACTATAAAAGTGAGAGGTATTTATACTAAAAAGCTAAACATTTAGAATAAATCACTTTATGTATATTCTAGGTTTAGGATAACATATGTACATCATAGACAAGCAATTGACACATCAGAGATCAGCAGCTTTTGTCACACCCTCAAAATCCGGGTCTGGAAT
>BJCN01333520.1:0-23979 GCA_018326445.1 Flaveria brownii
GGTATTATCGAATGTGTATTTTAGTGATACATGTTTTAATTGATCTTATTGAGATCTAATAAGCATAATGACCGTTAAATGATTCGTTAAAAGCTATCATGACTCTTAAAGACTAATATGATCTTTTAAGAATGTATGATCTACTATTGACCATTATTATCTAGTACAACTTACTACAATAGATATACCACTCTAAGACCTAATATGACCTCTTAAAGCTCATCATAATATATTAAAACTATCATAATTATTAAAACTCACTATGCTATATCTAGACATTTATAATTGATGAAATAACTGTTACTTTCCAATTCAATATCAACCAAAAATCATATATTTTCCAATTCGATATCAAACATATATCATATGTTTTTTGGATTCAATATTTAGACATAAATCGCATCATATAAATTCTAATCATTGGTATATTGTTGTGTGTTCATGTTTACACCTCTAATTAAGGTTAATGGAGTTATTGGGCTTAGGAGGCTGCTACTCTGCTTATTGGGCTTAGGAAGCTGTTGCTAATTGGGCTTAAGTGATGCTATAAGCCTAGGTAATATGAAGTATTCTCATTAGTCATTCAGGGCTTAAAAGTGAAGAAATGATGTATCAACAGAGACGATATCCATCATCTTTGTAACTCTGTCTATGGTTTTTAACCCTAAGATCTTCTCAACATCTTCACAGATTACTTGGTTCCAATCAACCCTATTTCATTTGATTGTGTGAAATAAGTCGTTTGTGTTCATCTCCTTTATGTTCATCTCTCATTTTGTTCTTTCTATGTTGAACCATTATGTTTTTGTTTTCTTGGGAGTTTATATTCGGTTGATGAGAGGTTATCGTCTTGTTCAGTTCATTGATTTGTCACATTGATGAATCAGTCTTAGAGCCTGATATGTTTTTCTTGTATTTGGAACTTTGTAGCTTGATTTTAGTTTTAATACTATAGACTTCGTGTTTGTTGACATGGTATCAGAGCTTTAGGTTCTTGATACGCATTCACATCATCCGTGTTCTTGTGATTAAGGCTTCCAAGGTCTAGTTTGATTAGGTTTTTCATCTGATCAAATTGATTTGAACTGTGTGAACAATTTCTCTGAGTTTTTCCGCTGCAAAATATCACCAAACAGTGTAGAACCCTAATCCTAGTTTGTGAATGCATTCTTCTGGTTCTGTTCGGACAAGTTTTGGGGAACAATCTTGGAAGGCCTTGATTTGGAAGTGAAATTCTTTCTTCTGCTGTCAAAATAGGTTGGGCATAATCGACTGAGTTCTTTGATCGGATAAATCAGGGTTACATCTGATAGTTCCTCTTCCTTCCTCAAATCCTCTTCATGATTAAGTTGAAGAATATAGAGTTCGACCTTGTTTGTTCTTCGGTCATCTAGTTGCTATTGGCTTAATCATTGCCAACCTTTTGTATATCGCTATGCTAAAGATTCTAAACTGTAAAGGGTTTCGAAAATTGTTCCAATTAGCCACTGATATTGTAATAGAATCTCCAGTTGCTCGACTTGGAAACCTTCATGAAAAAGCTATCAACCGAACTGGTTAATATCATAAAAACAACAATTGCGTCTGGAGGTGACGAAGGGTGTGTAAGGAACAAGTGGTATGGCATTCCATCTATTAGTTATTTGTGAAGGAACAAAGTTCAAATGCAATCAGATTCTTTTGAACATGGGCCATTATAAATAGAGATAATGAAGAGCTATAAAAAGTTATATGTGGGACAGTGGGACTGAAAGTGTAACCATGTTATTATGCTCTTGGGGATTTTCCAAGGATGACAATGATCCTGATATGGATATGGATACTGATAATAGTCCTCCTAAAATCATCAAAGAATGTATAGGAAAAACAACAAAATAGCTCAAGGCTTCGAAACCACAAATGTTTCTTTTGCTGATTAGGGAGACTAGCTTTCTACTCTGTGGCCCTGTTTATCTAATTGACTAGATAAAATGCAATGTGAGGTTCTTTTCTTTTAGCTTATCTACAGTTATTCATAGTTAAATGTTAATTAGGCATATTTGCTAGCTATGTGACCTACATTGATTTTGGTATTAAAAGATTGCCACACCCTGTCTCTTTGTTGCATTTATACATGTTGCATATCTTTTGATAGTTCTTGATTATATGTCAGATGATGTTCTATGTTTTATTGAATTAATCTAAAACTGATGTGTTACTATTGTTTATCATTTCTTTATTACATCCAAATAGTAACTTTAGACTAGTTACTTATCAGATTTCTAACCAACTTGTTTCTTACTTTCAACATGCAATCTTCTGTTTAAACATGAGTTGGCTTATAGAAGCAACCACTATTTAAAACAACATTATAAAATTAAAAATTTTTTTCTTAAAGTCTTTGAGATATTTTCACTTTGTGGTCGCAGTTCACATTGATAAGCCTAGAACTGTATTGTATTATTGAGGAGTTGTATGTGATGCTCATTTATTTTTTAAACTGGAAAAAGGTTAATCTTTTTATGAAAAAAAACAGATAAATGCTAGCATAACAAAAATTGAGGAGGGATGTCTCTTTATTAATATTTTTTTAATCTACGTTTATTCTGTTTTAAAAAAATGGTTTTCAGTTTAGCACTGATGTTTATGGGTTTGTGTTAGTGTGAAGATGTTTTCTTTATGGTTATGTTACACTTGCATGTTTGTTCTTATGTGCTTGATTAGCCTTAAGGTTCGTACATTCTAATTTCTACGCTCTGAATCCCTGATTAAGACTTGTAGAACCACCATTTAGTGTGTTAGTCTAAACATTGGCCATGCTTCATGAGTTTCCTGGAAATCAGAATGTTGTTTTTTTCTTGTGGTAGATTTCACATATGTTCTAAGGCTCTTGTAGTCCTAGGTGTTGAAAAGATTCTGATATTTTTTGGGCCTATATGTCTTAATTAACTAGATTGTTGATAGTGAAAATATTGCTGGTTTAGGTCATAGAAATATATCTAACATGGTTTGGGCAAAGATTTAGTACTAGTATCTTCTCATGGATATACCTTGCAGTTGTTGTTTTTGAAGTGTTTACTTACCTGATATGTTTGTTATATATAAGAGCATGTATACACTTTCCACGTACATTTGTTTTGTCAAAATAATATGTTTGATAAGAACATGTTGGTTTCATAATCTAGTACATTAGTTCTGCATGATCATTTACTTGGTTCTAGTGTCTTTAGCCTGGTACTGGTTGTAGGATTTGGTATTCTTCAAGCAGTTATGATTTGGTTTTAGTCTAGTATAGTAGTATGCAATTGTTGTGAACATGATTATGCATTCTGTGTGACATCTAGTTCATTCTTTGTGACATTTCCTATGATTCTTGAACTTTATGTTGGATTAAGATTGTTAGAATTTCTCAAGTATATTACCTTTTTAGCTTCTTGCTTTTGGGTTGTGTGGTTCGTTTTTGTCTCGAACAATGATAAATAAAAAATGTATGTCTTTCTGTTGTAACTGCATCTTGACGGGTTATTTTGTATCATGAATATTTTAATTCATTACTAGCATTCTTGGTTTTATGATTATTTACATAACCCGTGTTTTATTAATTTTGTTGTCTGGTAGTTGATCCGTGTGGTTCAAGTACTTTCAACCAATTGTATAATCAAGTTTTTTCTTGAATGTATTTTTTAACAGCCTTGTATGGATTTATCTTGTGTGAGATATGTTTTCTCTGATTGCAAATCATGTGATTTTGTGTTCGATCAGATATTGCTTGGCTGTATTTTATAGTCTGATACAGTTCATGTTTTGTTATCAGACTTGTCTCTTGAATCTTATGATTCAATATTTGTTGTGAGGTTGTAAAAGTTTTTGCTTGAATCAAATTAGTCTTTATGTTCTTTACAAGTTCTCTTATGATATATTTCTTGTAAAGTTGTAAAAATTTTTGATCAAGTCAAATTAGTCTTTAAGTTCCTCACAAGTCTTGTCTTCAGACGTGGTTCTAAGTTCTTAAAACCGTGTGGTTTTTCTCTGGTTATCAGATGTGTTTCTGATAGTCTTATGGAATCATATGATTCTTTCTTTGGTTTAATCGGTTTCTGATTTCTTTCTTCCTGTTGGTATAGCCTTATAGGAAGTTGGTTTATGTCTTGTGACATAATCTATATTGTCTTTGCAAGTTCTAAAAGTCGTGTGACTTTGTTTTTAGACTTGTTTTTCTCATTTGGTTATTGAACATGTGAACTATCAAAATAGTTTTCTGGTTTGTTTCTTTATCTCAATGATTTTCTTATGTTTCTTTATATGATGGGGTTAGGTTCTTTCTACTTTAGTCAGATGTTCTTCTGTTTTTTATTATGACATAAAACCATGGTATGCCATGCGGTGGTATTTGTAGTTGTTCTTTGTCAGTGGTGATCCTAAATACATTGTTCGCTTATGACTATGTTTGTAATAAGTGTGTTGTATATTCAAATGATTTTATGGCTTGTATTATATCTTGGTTGTTTTTTTGAAAAATTTTGCTAGTTATTGAGAATTGCAAGTTATGTGAGATTTGTGTGCTAACACCAAGTTTTATCACTACTACTCCTGTCTTCATATGTTGATTAAAATTCTTTTCTTAAACCTTGTTGCTCATATCTTCTATACTCGAGAGTTATGTTAGGAATTTTTAAACAAAAATTTCTTAAGTATTAAAATCTTGAAAGTTATTGGTGGTTCTTAGTTGAATGCTTTCTATGTTTTGTGTGCATCATTGTTCTTGTTTATATCACCTCTATGCGCTTAATCTCTCTAATTAAGAGTTTGTTTTCTAATTGGGCTCTAGTAATGCTAAGTATCATTGTCTGAATAAAATAGGTTTGATGGAATTGTATTGATGTGATTAATCTTCATAGTTTTATTATTTTCTTGTTGAATTTGGTCCACATGTCCTCTCAAAACATATATGAACATAATTGTTTTATATGATAATTGTGTTTTTATAGAAAAAACGAGTTGTGGTTTGAATATGATTAAACTTGTTTTTGTGTTTGGTTATTGAATTAAGGGGGGATGTTGAAATAACTGTTACTTTCCAATTCAATATCAACCAAAAATCATATATTTTCCAATTCGATATCAAACATATATCATATGTTTTTTGGATTCAATATTTAGACATAAACTGTATCATATAAATTCTAATCATTGGTATATTGTTGCGTGTTCATGTTTACACCTCTAATTAAGGTTAATGGAGTTATTGGGCTTAGGAGGCTGCTACTCTGCTTATTGGGCTTAGGAAGCTGCTGCTAATTGGGCTTAAGTGACGCTATAAGCCTTGGTAATATGAAGTATTCTCATTTAGTCATTCGGGGCTTAAAAGTGAAGAAATGATGGATCAACAGAGACAATATCCATCATCTTTGTAACTCTTTGTCTATGGTTTTTAACCCTAAGATCTTCTCAACATCTTCACAGATCACTTGGTTCCAGTCAACCCTATTTCATTTGATTGTGTGGAAGAAGTCGTTTGTGTTCATCTCCTTTATGTTCATCTCTCTTTTTGTTCTTTCTATGTTGAACCATTATGTTTTTGTTTTCTTGAGAGTTTATATTCAGTTGATGAGAGGTTATCGTCTTGTTCAGTTCATTGATTTGTCACATTGATGAATCGGTCTTAGAGCCTGATATGTTTTTCTTGTATTTAGATCTTTATAGCTTGATTTTAGTTTTTAATACTATAGACTTTGTGTTTGTTGACAACTTTGTCCAACACAAGTTGTACATTTGTGTTTTTGTGGATTATATCTCCCTAGTGGACAAAATTAAGGAATGATGACAATTTTGATAAAGAAAATGATAGGGGAATTCACGAAGGCTTCTAAATATGTTATCTTCTTGAGACGAGAGAATCTATATGATATGTCACATAGGCTCATACATTTATTTAGGCCAAAATAGTGGCCATAAAACCATAAATCTCAACAACATTTTAAATATGGATTGTGTTGTTAGGCCAATTCAAAGAAGACCCTGATTTATTTAAGTAAAACATATCCTTAAATAGTTTTTTTTTCTTTTTCTTTTTGATATCACATTCACATATATTAAGATATCGTTGATAATAAAGATATCATAACACTAGTATCCCTCGTATGAAAAGAAAATTTCGAATACCCATTACTATAATAACCTATATATCTTCTTGTTTGATAAGTATTGTACCTAATATGTTAATAACTTATGTTATGAAAAAAATAATATTTTATAAGTTTACAAAAGAGTATACAAAATTTTCCATAAAAGGATATGAAACCCTTGACCAAAACTTCATGAATATTATCGTACTATTATTAGATAGGCATATGTTCAATATTAGGGAAGAGGGGGCGTCCTCAGGTACCAGCTCGGGTAGGCGGGTACCCACTCGGGTACATCGTCGCAACAAGTCGTCGGGTACAAGTCGCCGAAGAAGAACCCGAGTGTGAACGGCTATATAGCCGTTATTTCGACCGTTTGAGGAGCGTGACTGAGTGTCAAAAAAAGTTTTATTTATGTAATCTTTTATTTTAATTATGTAATGTTTTGTTTTTAATTATGTAATTTTAAATTTTTAAAAAAGTTAAATTTCTTTTTAAATTATTTAAATGTGAAAATAAAAGTTTCAGGATAATCCAGGGTTGCATTTCCAACTTTTTAAGTGTTTCAATATAGTTCAGGGTAATTGTAATGTAACAGTGTGTGATTGATGAATTTCAGGATAGTCCAGCTTTTTAAATCGTTTTATAATATCTGTTACTCAAGGGACTAGTGGTATAATTTACTCTTTTAATCATGTGGAAGTAGTTTTTTTTATTAATTTATAAATGGCATCGTGGGCCGAAAGTCCTAAACACATGAATCAGATATTCAGATGTGAACTTTTTAATAATATCTAAAAGAGAGCCAAAATAACACACACCCACATTATCTTTATGACACCTAATGATTTACACCTAAAGAAACTTGGATTTATGTTGTGTTTGTTCACACTTGGTTATGTTAATGTTTTTCTTATTTTTTTGTATGAACCTGATAAATAATAATTATTAGAAAATTGTATATTCAACTAATTACACATCCATAATCCATTAATTTTCTTGGGTAAAAGCAGTCGTGCTAAATTGTAGTAAAACATTTGTGTTCGACACAGGTTTTATATTTTTAGTTTCTCAGAAGCAATTAAATTTATGGTTGTGTTGTGTTAAAATGGTCGTTTTATGATTTTTATTATTGTAATCTGTAGATGTACATCTATGTTATTAACAATTGTAAAAATGGTATTCTTAAAAGAAATTAAATTTACAGTGTTCTCAATTAATATTTTTAATTAAACTTATAGTATTCTCAAATAAAAACTCACAAGTTAAGTCAATAATATCTTACTTTGCCATAACTTTGTATGTATATATGTATGCAAATGTACAATGTGTCTATAACGTTAATTTGTTTAGCATTTTTAATTGACTTTAACAAAAAAATAATCAATTAAAGATAATAATGAGAACAAACTATGCAACGAAACGTTGCCATCTCAATTATTGTTGATCACCTATATTTTATAATATAATAAAAAGCATTATAGTAATTAAGATTATAGCCAATAAGTCCTAGATCAACTTGTTTATGAGGAGACATCCTATGACTTTTCAAGGTGCAACTCATGGGTTGGAATCTCACTAGGTGCAATATGCTCCAAGTGTGTCAAAGGTTTTACCACAGTGAGCCTTTGAGTGGTGGGTTTCCCTTGGAATGGTGGGTGAGTCGGGTCACCAGCGCTGTCTGTGTTCGCGGGCATAGGTAGCATTTCGCCAATGGGTTTACCTGGGTGACCGGACTTAAAAATTATTCGTTGACGTAAAAAAAATAATTAAGATTATAAGAATATGATATATGCATATAATTTTCTTGGTTTCACATATATAAAATATTGCCTCAAAGCATCACAAGCAAGGAACATGAGTTGTCTGGCTAACCTCTAAATATTCCTAAAGTTTTGTCTCTTTGGTGATCATGAAATGACATTATAGAATTTATATTTTATATCGCAAATATTACGATATGATATTTTTAAAAATGTTCAAATAAAAAGTGTTATAAAACTAAAAAATATAATAAGTAATCTCAGTCATCAAACTCTATAATCAACGGTTGAAATCAATTTGTAAGAACTAGTTTGTTAGATGGTTATTTTAGGATTGATCACTTTTGTTGACTTTTAAAAGTCCCACTGCTTTATTTTATACGTTCATAACTTTTATGTATGGCAGTGTTTTTATAAAAATTGTATCATAAAAATGAGCGTTTGTGATCTTTAAAACGAGTATAATATTGTTATATAAAAAGATAACAATATTTCTTACGCTTATAAACTCATATCCCGTCATTATTTCCTTTAGTTTAGTTCATTATGTCTTTTTGTTAGTTATTCTGTATTTTAAAATACTATTGTGTTTTATAAATGATCAATTTTAAAAAAAATAATGATATAATAATATTTTTGTGTATCTCTAATATGTAAAACATAATAATAAATTAATAACTAATTAATCTAATATATTAAAAACAATGACAAAATAACACAATGTCAGACTGTATTTTTTGATCGTCATGGTGTTATTTTAAATACTATGAGTTTTGAAAAATACATTCGTGAAATAACATCATTGTGTACTTCTAATTATAAACACAATGATAGATAACAATAAATTTATATAATGTATAAAAAACAATAACAAAATTAACACATTATGTTATTTTTAATGCTATACGTTTTGATAAACACATTTGTGAAATTATAGCATCGTGCACTTTTAGTTATAACACATAATAATAGATAACAAGTTTATATAAAATAATAAAAATAACATAAAATAATCTAAAACATAAAACACAATTATAAATACATATAACAAATGATGTAATATACATGACAAGGTAAACTGATATTTGACACAATTAACGTATATGACACAATGAGCTAAAGTATATGACACAATAATCAAAATATATTCCTCTTTAAAATAATTAAACGACATGTGTCAAGCCCACATTCATTTTAGGTTTTTTAGATTAAATATCATTTTTACTATAATCCTATTTTATATTCTGTTAGAGCATTCACTTCAGGTTTTTTATATTGTTAAGAGCATATTATTCATCTGTATATTTAGAGAAATATTGTTCATCTCTTATAATTTTTTAATATTTTTTTAAAAGTGGTAGTGTGTAAAAAAGAGAGAATAAATAATGATAAAGATATAAAAAATATTTAATAAAAAAAGAGAAAAAATATTGAATTTTTATGTAATTATAAGAATGAGGATGAAAAACTTGATTTGAATGCTTTACAAGCATAATTTTATAAATTATAACAGCTACAACATATGATATATAAAAATGCAACATAGAAGTGGGATAGTCAACATTTAACTCGTTAAAAAAACAGAATCTTGTGAGTTGTGACATTGAAGCTGAGTTAGGAGTTGTATTATTTAGTCTCGTTTTTTTTATTTTCAATGGTTTTTGTTTGAAATTTAGAGAGAGATTATTTTGTTGTAAAAGTTGAATATCTTTATTATTTGCATTTTTGAAAATTATTGTTACATTAAATCTAAATTCCAACTTAGTTACAAAAATGTGATGACATAGTTTAAACATAAATAATTATTGAATCCAAACATTTCTATGTTTAATATCATATCCATTTTTCAGACATAACCATTTAAATATTTTAATCAAATTTAGTTTGCATTTAAATTTAAAGGTTAATATTCTAAAAGACAAAATACATAAACTTTAAGTATTCATACATTTTTATTGTTTATAAAAGATTAATGATTTTGCATATGATAACTCTTCATGTTTATATATGGTTTTTAGATTTCAACTATCATTCCACGTTAAGCTTATGTGAAAATGTTATCTATATCTTGTGGATCAGGGGTACCAAAGCTTTCATACTTCTCACTTTTAACACATGTGAAGAATGTTATATTGTAAACGACACAAACATTCCATCCATTATCAAATGTGGTCCGACCTACACTATATTTTGGACTGGATATCATTCGTATGTGAAGTGTAAACTGAAAAATTAAAATAAGTGGGATCGGTATACATACATGGTATCTATATGTGATTAGTTATAAAAGTTTTCATGGGTATGAGACGGACATGACATTATGTGATGCATAGTCCAATATCCGGCAACATATATTCGTTTACACGAGCCACATACCGTAAAAAAATCTATTTTTATGTCTCTTTGACAAATTTTTTTGACAGGTTTCTTTGACATGTGCAATAATGGCCTATTTTAGTAGGTTAATTATGTGTATCTTTTTAAAGTTTTAATGATATTATTTATATTTTGTATGATTTATATAGGATAAACTTAACTATGGTATTTTATTAGCATAAAATTTACATGTTTTGGATATTTAAACATCATGAGATTTATGTAATTTGCTATAGATGTTAACACCATAAAGTTATATAAACAATTAAAATCTTAATAAAAGTACACTCAATATTCTAATTGGTATGTTCGTAGTTAATGGGTGATTACTTGATGGGTATTGAGTTATGTATGGAATACCATTTTACAATCAAGTACGATTGAGTGTAATAGTTCAAGTAAACTGTTAGGATCTTGTCCGTTCTCCCCTGATTGGTTGTCCATCCATGAACCACTAGAGAGTTAACGCCATCGTTGGCACACCAATTTGCCTGTAACTTTGATACAATCTATAGCCGGCGTCTCATGCCACCGGTAGTGTTCACGTTGTTCACATTTGCTCTAGTGAAAAATTTCCCAAGAGGTCACGTCATCCCTAAATTTTTTTCGTTCGAGCATGCTTGACTGTAAGTTCTCCTTTTATCCATAGCAACATACTCAAAATGCGTTTATGGTATTTGAGACGTATCATTCATTATAAACCCAACAACTCTCTTCTCCACGACATATATAAAAATTTTTCTAGAATATTATAATACCCCTTCTAGACTCATTATCATCACAGGGGTTTGTCCCATCATCATAATCAGAGATGTGAGATTCACCTAAGATGTCCCTACAAACATCATCATGGATTCATCATCCTCGACCCGAATACAATCTTAATCATGTTTGGACCGTATTCGAGGTTACTTCATCAAATCTAAACCTGCAAGATAAACCGTTAAAAGGTATCAAATACCAAAACAAAAACAACAAAGGGGGTAACATGTTTGTTGCAAACAATTGAGGGCCTAAATAATAAACAATAATAATGGATCACTACTTATTGAAGCAGCTCTTTTAACATTTAGCTATAAAAAGACTCCAAAGTCCACCAAATCGCTCTCTATACAAATCGGATTATCGGAGCCTCGGTGCCGACGGCAAAGAGGTTTTTCAATTGTCAATTGTCAATAATCAAGGTAATTCGATCTTAATTTCATGTTATTGATGAATAATTTCTGTTCATGCGATCATTTTTCGTTTTGATTTCGTTGTTTATGCACGGAGGTTTGATCTGTTACACGATCGGTACTGGAGTGAGTCTGTGAGTGATTTGGCGTGATTATCGACTGTAAATTTTAGTGTTTTCGTTGAATTTCGAAGTTTTGTAGCGTATGAATTTATGTTTATGGAATGAAACTGTGTTTGTGCGAATTTGGTTGTGAAATTTTGGAATTTTGTTGAGGTTTTGCAATTAAACAGTTCGGTTTAGCGGTTTAGGTTTACGTTTTGGGGACGTCAATCGGATCGGTGATCATCTATGGATTGAGTGATTAACTTATCATGTGGTTGATGATCGTGTTGCTTTTATCATGAAGCTACCTTTTTTATTGCTTTTTGATTATATAATTCAATGAATTGGACAAGCCTTTGTGAACTTACCTTTTCGTTTGTTTTTAGGGCTAGTGTTTATAGGGTGAATACATGAAAAATCAAGATACTTTCTCACATTATGAAAAATTATTACAACCTAATTTTGACATTTTGTGGAGGATGTGGAACTTGGTATATTTATTCATATCTAGTTGGGGTATAATTGAGGAAACAGAGCTGTTTTGTTGGTTTGTCGCCGAAAATTTATTAAATGACTGGATTTTAAGAAATGTTGGTTTGTTAGGGTTGAGAAAAGAGTCTTCGTGGCGTCAGAGTTAGCAGAATACGCGTATGTGCCCACGTGTTTGATGATTGTGCGTCAACGTGTGGTGATTGTATAAATTTAACAAGTTCAGGGATCAGATTATGTCAAAATCTAGTTGGTTGACTTTTTTGCAAAAGGAGAAAGTATGTGTAATGTTGGATTTTGTTCTGTATTAACCCTGTTTTTAATCATGTTTGATGGAATATTTAATGCCTCTCGTATGCAAAGGGCTTGTGACTAAATATGTATGCGCGCGCTAATTGGCCAGGATTTAATTGCAGCTGTAATACCGAAGAAGAAATGGGGTCAGAAGGGCCAAAGAGTGTCGTCATTCACGTCACTGGCTTCAAGAAGTTCAACGTGTTTGCTACCAACCCAACTGAGATGTTAGTTTCTAATTTAAGAAGTTATGTTGAAAAGGCAGGTTTGCCCCCTGGTGTCTCTTTAGGCAGCTGCACAGTTCTTGAGACTGCAGGAGATGGTGCTTTGCCTGCGCTTCAGAAGCTTCTAGAATCGAGTGTTTCAAGTGAGAATAAGTCCAGCTCCACAGAAGTTGTGTGGGTGAGATTAATATTCATTTCAATACTGTTATGGAAAATTCAATCTTTATTGAGATTGATATTTATGACATTTCTCTATGATCAACTTTCATTGGACGGATTGTTGTTTAGCATGCTAGGAAAGTAGAAAGTTCGTTTGAGAACGACAAAAAACTTGACGTCAAAACACACACATCAGCCCGGTAGGTTAAACCAATGAAGGGCCAAGATTGAATCTACTCACGTGTGAATTTTTCTTCACGTGCGTATAATAACACACACGCCACTTGTATTTCTCCGCATGTGAAATGAAGCATTTGTTCACAATTTCACATTTGAATATGCTCACTTTTGGCCCTTGACTTTTTTGATCCAAGGGCCTAGATGTGTCTTTTTGTTCTCAAGTTTGATGTGGTTCTCAATGAACATGCCCTGCTACAGAATGTGTGAAAGAAACTCATTGTTATGTGTCACACTCTACTTATAACCCCCCCCCCCCCCCCCCACACACACACACCACCACCACCACCACCAAAAGACACCAATTTGACTTGCAAGGTCAAACTTATATGCTACATTCGAATTGAGATCCTTTTGATCTTTATGGGGTTTATTAAACCAAAACAAATTTTACTTGTACTTTTTTATCATTGTATGTAAGAAATTTCTTTTCATATAACATATATCCAATGTTGTAAGTAATCTTCTACAATAGATAAATGGCGACAGCGCCACATCATCATTTTACCTGCTATAAAAGGTTACTTATGAGGGTATAAAATTGGAAGCAATTTATACACAAAAGGAAAAAAAAACATCCACTCATACATGCAATGCCAAAAGGATAAAGTTACATTGTGGTGTAATTTAATTTACATTCAGTATCAAGAACAAAGTAATTGTTCTATGATATTTTCGGTATTATATGTGCAATAGAGTTTTGGACTTCGGATCATTTCTAATGTGGAATTTTTCTGTTTTAATTTGTTATATCTTTTTCGCTTTTGGTTGATTTATGTATCTTTATTTTCCAGCTTCATATGGGGTTAAATGGCGGGGCGTCAAAATTTGCCATTGAGAAACAGGCAGTAAATGAAGCCACCTTCTCTTGTCCTGATGAGCTTGGTTGGCAACCAAAGGTTTCTCCCTTTATATCATTAAATTTCACTTAGTATTAAAAATTGATTGTTTTATGCTAAAACCTTTCTTTTGCCAGCGCCTGCCAATTGTCCCACATGATGGAGAAATAACTCGAATAAGAGAGGTAACTATTGTTCTGTTTCTGCCATATAGGTTACCTTAATCCCACAAGTTTACCGTACATCAAACACGCAACGTACATAATTGCTTTGTGAAGAAATAGTATTAATTTTAAATATATACTCCTAAAAGTTCAAAATTCCATATATGTTCTTTTAAAGTTCATGATATCCTATTTACCCTTTCAAAATTGTAAATACCATATTTACTTATTCCATAGTAAGTATAATAAAATCAGTTATAGCAGTTTGTTTCACTGAATAAATGAATAGGAAAACAAGGTTCCTACTGTAAATATTCTCATGGTTCACTGTGGGCTATCCAGAGAAGAAAAAAATTGTTACAGTAGTTTTCATCTTATTTACTCTAAAATGAGTAAATAACAATATGAAGTTTTTAGTGTTTTGAAATGGTAAATATGATATCATGAAATTTTGAGCTTTCGAAAGGATACATTTGAGAATGCCCCATGTGAATAATTTATGCAAACAATGGTGAAATTTTTTAGTTTGTATATTACCCCCCTCGATCCCTAGAACACAGTCCACTTTTGGGTTTGGAAATCTAAATTTAGCATGTAATAGTTGCTCTTATTTTTAGTCTGCACCTCCTCCTAATTAACTTTTTCAAGAATTTAGTTGATTATAGTAACAATATGGTTTATGGAATTATAATAAAGGCATTAATCATTTAAATCTTTTAAAATATGGACAAAAAGTGGTTTGCGGGTCAACCTGGGTAGCACAGTTAGGCTGACGCCAGACAATGACCTATTTTAACATGTACCCATTTTGACCCGTTACAACGTTCCCATTCTGTTTCAGAGCATGGTAGATGGGCCTCAAATTCTCATCAAATTATTATTCTTTCCATATGCTAACTCTTGTCTCTCTTGATTTGTTTTCTATAAAGACTGCTTGCTTCGTTGACGCCATCCTGGAGTTCTTAAACAAAATCAAGGGCTATGATGCAACAATCTCTGATGATGCAGGGCGTTTTGTGTGCAACTATGTCTACTATCATTCTCTCCGGTTTGCTGAACAAAATGGTCATAAGTCGCTTTTCGTGCATGTCCCTCCTTTCTCGAGAATCAATGAAGAAACACAGATGCAGTTTATGGCAGCCCTTTTGGAGGCAATTGCTATTAGTTGTTGACATCTTTCATCTTTTCATGTTTATTGTGACTCTTTCTTATGGTTTGTATGCTTTTGGACTGTTTCTTCTGTAAATCTTTATGTTTTTTTTTCTGAGATATTTTGGATCCAGTAGAGATTGTGGTTGTGCATGCTTTTGGACCTTTTTACCCAGTTTTTTGGGTTTTTTTTTTGGCCAGTAGTTGTGTCTTTTTTTACCGGTGACAAGTAAAACTTTTTTTTCTCGAGATGGTTCGAGTCGATTAGGGATTTTGGCTGCTGCGTTGTTAATGCTTTGAAAACTAACCGGTCATTGAACTAGTCGCAGCATGTCAAAGTAATTTTAAATATTTAAAAATCGGACTGTGTCTACAGTTATTATTGAAACTTTATAGAAGTTTAAATGTTCTATAAAATATCAATGCTATATCAATTGAAGCTTGAATGGTGATGTATTGCTTTTTTTAAAAGAAATCAAAACAAACAACTGGTAAGTGGCATCATCTAGTGGGATACTGAATGTGTTTGGTAGGATAGTGTCCACAAATGGTTTTAGTGGTGGTATTGGGGCTTACCACTCTGGCTCTTTGGGTGGAATGAAGTCATAAAAAGAATTCGTAGGGACCTAACATGATACCCGTAGACTTGTAGTCCGATTGAATCCTTCGCTTCAAGGTGTTTGCTTTCACTGATGATGGGAGGACGAAGGGTCCGATGGACACAACCTATGCAAGCCTTAAAATCCAAGATCCCATTCTAACCTTGATATGTGAACTCGTTTTGTGCTATGTCTACTGAGATGTCTTGTGCCTGCGGGTCAATGAAGTGTACAAAACAATGATCGTCAGATATCGTTATTAATAGAAATATTAGATGGTCAGGGGTTAGCAAACCATTCTAGTTTCGTCCATGCGTTAGATAGCATTTTGAGTTGCGTATTTGAGTCAAATTGATTTTTAATCATCGTTTACGAATCGTCTAGATGCAGAAGTGCAATGTTACCATTGTAGTGGGATTTGCCTTTAAATTTATGCTCTATATCATATGCGTACTTTCTATAAACTTAAAACAACATACGTAATCTATAAAAATGTTAAACTTAAAATTAACTAAGCGATGGAGAAAAATCATCACGTTATTTAATCCTAAGATCCCTACCCATCCATTACACTTTGATTAAAAATATTTAAAGAAGAAAATTCTTAGTTTCTAACTTTTTATTTTTTTAACAACAATACTATTTTAATTTTAATGATTCTTTTATAAATCACAAAAGGTAACTTTAGCATTCAAATACTAATAATTATTAGTTTAACTGTTAAAATTAGTAAGTGAGATATCTCTATATACAAATATAAAAATATCATAGGTTTAAGTCTTACTTTGTTCAAAATAAGTTAAGGTATTCTTAATAATGAGTTTCTTTTTAAAGAGTTAAGTGTGTGGTCCGGCTGAGAAACGATGAACCCGATTAAGATAATACTTATGTATATACAGCACGTCTATGATGGAGTTGTACATTTGTGGTTTAAGAAAAAAATATTCAAGGGTAGTTTGGGTATTTTACTAGAGAATCCGTTGACGATTCACGCTACCTTATTTTACGAACCTCTATATCTCCTCTCCCACCCACATTTTCAGATCGATCGATCCCTCATCAAAAAAGCCTTTTCTCTCAGGTAAAATCTCTTCTCCCAAATTTCAAATCTCAATTTCAATCATCATTTCTCATTTCACCTTCAGATCTTATAGTTTACACGTTGAATCCAAACTCCGTTTTATCGCAGGTGATTATCTTATGTGCTAATCGATTCAATATTCTGTTTCTGTTGCTTGATCTGTCGCAATTGAGATTTTGTTTGATGAAATTATGTTATTTATGTTTGATTCTAAAATTTCTAACAGTTTCTGATCGAATTTGTGGTTTCGATCGGCGTGTTAGGGTTCTATCTACGCATTTCTAATTCTTGTCGGCGGATTGAAGGTTCCGTGATCAGATCTGAATAGTTTTGGTCGGAGAGGTTGATATAAATGAATCGGTGTTTATTGTATTTTGTTTACGTCTTAAAACGTGTTTTCAAGCGTGAATCTAGAATTGTAGATCGTTGATTTTGTTTGTGTTTAGGTAGTTCTATGGTTTTATGCAGTAGTGTTGATTTTTGTTCATTGATCTGTTATGTTCTATCGCATCTAGGAGGATTTGGTAGTCCTACGTTTGTATTTATGTTTTTAGCATTTGATCTGTTGTTTGTTTGGATTGCAACTTTGCCTCCCTGTTAAATGGATGTGTAGTACTACAATTCCACTGCATTTTCTATAATATGTATTGTTTCTTTTAGTTCTTACTTGAGGTGTTTGAGGTTTTACTTTTCTTTTTCTAGTTGGTTTGAAGTTTGAACCAAACCAAAACATCTGTCCACAATCCAATGCACAGTGATGCAATTGATTAATTTCCATGGAATAACATGCTGTTTTGCTTTGCTTTGTTTTGTTTTGTTATGTTCTTGACTACTTATGTGTTCAATTGTGAGTTTGGTTGAGTAGATTCTGATTTCTGAAAACTATAGCTTTTGTGGATGGATCCCAATTGCTTTATACTGAGTTCTTCTCTAGCATTTCATTGAAGTCTTAATTATGGATTTTATTATGCTTATGATGATGTTGACTTAAGATCTATCTCTGATCAGGAGGATCTTGTTTCACCACTAACATATTTCTTTAGTTAACTACAATGGTAGCTCTATCAACATTTGTAGGTTCTTTGTTATTTTTGAATTTGGTTCTTTCCAATATTAAATGATGATTTATTATGGTTTGGCAAATTATGTTGGTTTGCATGATTTGTACATTCAAACACTCTACTCGAGCTGTCTTCATTGAAAACAAAAGAGATATAGATGTTATATTCGATATCTAGGTTTTATACAAGTGGCAGTTTATTTATCAGATCATATAATTGCTATTGATAGCTAGGTTATACACAAACGGGTATTGTCTGCATTAGCCTAGCTGAAACAGTTTTATATAATGTACCATGATAACATCGTATACAGATTGGATTTTGTTACATTAGTGTTTGATTTTGTGTTTGCCCTGAAACTTTTTATTAGTTTTTTCTGCTTGCTTGCATTTTTCTGTCAGTATGATTATTCAGTAGGTTTAATCACACCTTGAAACTGTTACATATCATAATTTTACTTTGCAGACTTCATTAATTTTTTTAGTTACTGTTGATTAAAAGTTGTATTTGTGCAGGGATCATCATCAGAAACAGGATGGGGCTCACATTCACCAAGCTCTTCAGCCGTCTTTTTGCCAAGAAAGAGATGCGTATATTGATGGTGGGTCTTGATGCAGCTGGTAAGACAACCATTTTGTACAAGCTCAAGCTCGGGGAGATTGTGACTACTATCCCTACCATTGGTACATCTTTTTTTAAGTTCAATTTCTTTTTAGTAATATTTATTTCTTTACTCAGTGTTCTGACTTTGTAGAGGAAAGAAAACAACAGAAAAAAAAGTGAGAGAATTTGATTAGGAGAAATGATACATATGCATTAAGATTTACCTAATGTCACCTGGCATCCATAATAGTTGTTCTTTTTAGAACTTATGGAGGAATGCCAGTGGCATTAGGTATATCTTTAGGTCTATGTATCACTCCATTTGAGTTTTCACGTTCTTGAGTTGGAAACAAAGGAACTGAAGAGAATGGAAAATATTTTATTTTGTTTTTCTTAGTTTGGAGAGGAAGGGTAGTTTTGTCAGTCAAAAAATACAAATTTTACATTCAGATAGTGTCTTATGATTAACAATTTTATGATACGAGTTTACCAGAAAGCTATGAAATACCAATACCTATTTTTAAGAATTAATTATGGTCTTTCCTGTGCAGGATTTAATGTGGAGACTGTTGAGTACAAAAACATAAGCTTCACTGTGTGGGATGTGGGGGGTCAGGACAAGGTATAAATGTTTTTGAACTTTGATCTTCTAAACACACACGGAGTTTTTACCTTTTATAAAGCATTTGAGACTCCTTTTTAAGACTTTAATAATTTTTTATTATGTTACAACAAATATATTCTCTTATTTAAATAGTGACAATAATGGAACTTTCTATCAACCACTTAACTATATTATGGAGTTTTTTAGAAACAGCATTGAACATTTTATTTTCTTTTGACCTGATATTCTAGCATTTAGCAATTCTTTCGTTATGATCTCTTAAAATGAGGCGTTGTTTAACTGTTTAATTGAACAATATCTGAATTTGATACACAGATCCGTCCACTATGGAGGCACTACTTTCAGAACACACAAGGTCTTATCTTCGTGGTTGATAGCAATGATAGGGATAGAGTTGTTGAGGCAAGAGATGAGTTGCACAGGATGTTGAACGAGGTAAATTGCATGTTAATTGAATTTTCTTTGCTTTCTAGTTTCAAGACAAAAAGAGAAGACAAAGAAAATAGTTTTAGGAATGTATTGTTAATGCAATTTTTTTAATAGCTCTATGCCACTTTTACCTTTTAAAGTACACACGCATTAGAAATATATAATTGATGCAGTTTTGTCAGCTAAGGATAGAATAGGGAACTTGATAAATTATATTGTAACTGGATGTTTTACGAGAAACTAGAATAGAAAGCTGGCCATCATTTTTTTAGGGCACTGGGTGCATTGTTAATCTACCATTGAGATTTTCTATAAAAGAATTACAAATACGTCCTTTTTGGGCATATGTTAATATACTTCATTTTGCCTCCTAAGTCATGACATTTGTGACCATAATTTTGTGCATCTAATTTTCTTAAATACAATGCATGGCTCACTTTAAAAAAAAATTGATGTGATATTTATGTCAAAGTATAGAGGTAAAGTTGTCTGGCATCGACAAACAAACAAACAAACAAACAAACAAACCCAGTATGTCCCACTCAAGAGCAGGGTCTGGGAGGGGTGGGTGGTGGCAAGTCTTCCATCTATCTAGATAGGTAAAGTTGTCTGGCATCGACAATGAACCCTAAACCTTAAATATACTCAAAAAGCAGACATCTATGTGAGATTCTCTGTATTTAATTATAGCAACTTGTGACAAGTTCTGTAACTATATTGCTATACACTGTAGGATGAGCTAAGGGATGCAGTTCTTCTTGTATTTGCTAACAAACAAGATCTGCCTAATGCAATGAATGCTGCTGAAATCACTGATAAGCTTGGCCTTCACTCTCTCCGACAGCGCCATTGGTAAATTGTTTAAAAAATGCCTAATTTGTATCCAAATGCTTACAATGTCCAAGGCTCCAAGCTCAGTGTATTTTTAATATATAGTTTTCTAAATTCTACTTTTGCTTAAATATTTACTACAAAAGTTGCCTGCAATCTTTTTTTTATTAAATAATTGAACAAAAAATGTCTGTGTAGACACTCAATTATTTATGGAATATAAAAACTAAACCTAAAAGTATTTGTTTTTGAACAACTGTTTTGTAACCTTCCTAGTAGGGGTGTTAACAAGCCGATCTGCCTAAGCTTGATCTCGACTAGCTAAATTTAAGAGAGCTTAAGCTTGGCTCAGTTTGAACTCTTATATTAGTGCTCGGCTCGTTTACTCCATATTCTTTTTAATGTACATAGATTATTATAATTCTATATATAACATAATACTTATTATAAGCGATTTTTACCATGACTATGTTTATAACAATATAATAATAAGATAGATTATACAAAAAGATACATACGTAGTAATATCCACTAAGGCCCCTGGCCCAAATAGTATTGAATATGTAATTATTAATTTATCATGTTAAACGTTTTTGTTATATCTATACATAATAAGCTTATTTAGGCTCGTGAACATTTTTAAGCTTGTTATATGTAGCTATTGTAGTTCTGTCCTCGTTCTGTAGTAAATTTTAATTGACGTACTGTGTGAAAAATGATTACAATTAAGTACTATATTTTGTGTCTTATATCAGAAAGTTGAAAAAAAACCCCATCTTTCAGGTACATCCAGAGCACTTGCGCCACCTCTGGTGAAGGACTTTATGAGGGTTTGGACTGGCTCTCCAACAACATTGCTAACAAGGCAAGTTACATCATCTTCTGAAACCTCCTGTTTAAAACAAAAAAGATGCTTGGATTTTATAATACAATTGATTGTTGACAGAACCATCAAATCATTCAAGTTTAGTGTTTCATAATAGGAATTTCTTACTGTGTTTCATTATTTAGTGTTCTTGGTCTGGTCTAGCTGGCTTTGACAAAAAATTTTGGGCCAAACCACTACAAATATATTTTCAGAAAACAAGAAATTAAACCGGCTAATTTAAGTGGGTCAGCTGGTTTTAGCGATTTGGTGATTAGAATCAAGTTTTTGGTTTTTATTGATCAAATTTGCCAGTTTAATAAAAATGAAAATGAAATTTGTTAATGTGTATTCTAAAAATGAAAATATAAAGATATGAAAAAGGTTAAACAGCCTATATCAAGTTCCAAATCATCGGTCTAACCGGCTGACAGTTTATGAACACCCCTACCTATTAAGGAATTGGGTCGAAAGTCATTCTAAAACCTAATAAATGATTTATCTTATAAAGTTGGATTATGATTGCAATCATTTATTCATTGTAATATAATTTGACAATTAATTCACACAACATCTAAAAACCAAAGCGTTTTTGTCAACCTCACTCGAACCCATCAATTATTGTTTGTTGAGCTGTTACATAACCCTGTTTTGTTACTTCTTTATTTGTTTAAATTTTGTATAATTGTGTTCTTCCTATTATCAGGCATGAGGTAATGATCGACTTGTAAGAGGTTGGAAACCCGAGGCAACTTTAGCTTTTCGTTTGGTCAGGTCTCTTTCCCGTTCTCATCAGTGCGAGCGGTTATGAAACTTTGTTTGTTAAACAGGCTTTTGATTTGATATATATAGGACATGTTATGGTACAATGTTTGCTTGGAAGTTTGTCGGTATTTTAAAGGTTTTGATTCATATAATCTAAAGGATTTAAAAAGATCAAGCTGGTTTGTTTATTCATGCTTTTCTTTAGATCTTAGCAAGTTTTTGCTTTGCTAATGTTATATAATATTCATAATTGGTTGAAGGCTTTAAGTAACATTATTGTAACTTTGGTATCAAAATTAACGCATATCTGGAAACGGGCTGAACAAAATAACCACGGCTAACAAGGGCTACAGATTTACCACCTATGTTAATCGTACAGCTGCAGTCTCCAAATCACAGATACAGATTCATCACTATGACTCGAGAAACTGTTCCTCACATCACCATCCAACTTGCAAAGATTGAGTTAGCAAATGATAATTTTTAATCTAAAACAATTGAGATAAAAGCAAAAGAATTTGCCTGAAAATTGTCCACTTCATTCATCAAGATTATCTATTGAAGTAGGTTCCAATTACAAGCACTTGAAACAAAGAAAACATCCCTTCGATTTTTGACAAACTCACATCATCCGTTTCAAGTGGGATTTGTCCTATGACCACACGAGCAATCCAACCTGTAGGATTTTCTTTTCCTTTTCCCATTCTGAAATCTGTAGGTTTTCCAATAATAGGGAGATCTACAAGAACTCTTACCCATATCTTACCATTTATTTGGAATTGTCCGCGCATAGTACGATGAAATTGCCCAATTCTAGCTTGACGCCCTGCTTCAATGGCTCTGGGAACCAACTAGAAATGGAAATATGCAGATGGTTAGATAAAAACTACTTTCATAAAATGAGTTACTACATGAGGGCAAAAACTCAGTATGTAATCACTTCAAAGGTCGGATCAAAAGCAGATTGCAAAACTTGTTCCTTCCTCCCACACAACTAGAGATGGGCAAAAAAACCGGGTCGTTAACCAACATAACCTTACTCGACCCGGTCTACAAACGAGTCTTACATCAAACCGAACCGGCTCAGTCTCTAAACCCCCAGTTTGGATCGGTTTGAACTTCATTGTGCGCACTCTAACACGAACCAGTTTGGGAACCGACCCGATCCGAAGTGGTTTCAAATTGGTATTGACCGTCAAAATTGATTGGATATTTACACGTGTGAAATTTTATTTTACATTTTAGACAAGTTAATTAAAACTTAGGAAAAAAAGAGTTTTTTTCAATTTCTTTTGATAACCCTTCGAATAATCAAGTGGCGGTAAAACAACTAATATAAAAATATAACACGATTTGTGGTAGTCGATGTGTTACACGCGACATTGACTTATCAAGTTATCATGCATGACGGTCTTAGCCAGGTTAAATCAACAAAAGATGTG
The DNA here is from genome assembly GCA_018326445.1 of Flaveria brownii. NCBI lineage: Eukaryota > Viridiplantae > Streptophyta > Magnoliopsida > Asterales > Asteraceae > Flaveria > Flaveria brownii. The sequence continues at coordinate 23,379 of BJCN01333520.1, forward strand.
CTTTTAAACATATGTTACGTCCTATTTTTATAACAAGTAAAAAATATATACGAGTTCTAAAAAGCCACACCGTGTAACAATAAATATTAGGTTGGTCTGTTCTTTTGCTCTTTTGATACATCAACACACCAACCCAATTCCTTAGTTTTCCTTCTTTATGATCTTGACATTAAACTTAAAGTAGCTTATGATATTCCTCATTCAACGGTTCTTTTGTAACGTTTTTTAACGGGTTCTAAAAAGCCATACCGTGGAACAGAATATACAATAAACATGCTATTGTGATAAATTGAAAAAAGTTTGGACTCGCCGAAAAAAATACAAAGGGTCTGGCATGATGTAATGTAATAGATGAGAGAAATGAAATATATGAAAAAATAAAATGAATCATTAAATTTCATTATCATATTTGCTTACCATATAGAAATAAAATAAATTATGACTTTATATTATTTGTTAGGTAGGAAAATATAAAAAAATGAAATACAAAATTAGTTATGATAGTGATGATCAATGGCGGAGGTGGTCAGTGGTGGTCGCCGGTGGCGCTGGTTGGTGGCGGCCGTGGGGGTGGTGGCCGGTGGTTGGTCGCGATGGTGGG
>BJCN01333547.1:0-12635 GCA_018326445.1 Flaveria brownii
CCTTCAATGCAACTTGCAATCTATGTGCTTTAGAAGGTCCGATATTTGCCAAACGACATTTAGCAATGTACTCCTTATCAACAAAATCAAGCTTACGCTTCTTCCTTGTCAAATCTAAATTATCCAAATTCACCAAACCATGATTATGTGCCTCAATAAAACCGTATACTTCAAACATTTCAGTTCCTTCTACAACTCTTAACTTTAAACGAGCACGACAATCACAAACTTTAAAATTTCTTCTTCGAACCCGGGACTTTGTGAATACATCCATAGTGTCAGTTACTTTCCCCGTAGGAATACCAGCCTTGTTACACAATATGTATCTATGAGTTACAACACCTTTCTTCTTATTTTTAATACCTAAACGGGTACTAAAGCCGGCCTTCTCAGCATATGACTCGTACATCCTTACAACGTGATCCCAACTTTCAAATCTTGTTCCTACAACCGGCTTATGCTCATCGGATAAGTTAGGAGTCCAATACCTAGACCCATTGGGGGACTGATATAACGTGATGCGCATAGAATCTAAAACAACAAACATATATAAAGAAATTTCCAAAAAAATCAACAAAAAAAACTAATAAGACGAACAAATTTAATACCTTCATTCTCAACACCGGTTAGAAATAAGGAATCGTTTTGAGTACTTGTATGATCAAATTCCTTGTCAATCAGATCATGTGTTGTATCTAAATCAATTTCACAAAAAAATATTAGCTAATAGTGTAAATAAAATTTTTTACCCAACATATATATTTTAAATACAACCAAAACATCTACATAGTCATATATCAAATACAATACTAAAAAATTGACACGAATACGTATGGTGAAAATAAAAAAACCAACCGTCTTACTATATCTCTAAACATTATTCAACTTCATGATACGTATACGTATGCACTATAAAAACAAAAATCATAACATCATGATCGTTACCATCTTCATCTTCTCAACTAATTAAACACAAAACTATAAAAAACAAAACACATAGACAAATATCAAATAAAATACAAAACCATTAGCACGTATACGTCAACTGTGAAACTATAGCTATAAATATTATTTAACTTCATGGTACGTATACGTAAGCAGCGAAACAATGCAATTTCGAAGATCATGGTCTTTACCATCTTCATCTTCTCAACTAATTAAATACATAACTACAAAAAACAAAAAACTATAAAACAAAACTATAAATACAAAACCATTGGCATGTATACGTCAACTGTGAAACTATAGCTATAAATATTGTTCAACTTCATGATACGTATACGTATGCAGCGAAACAGGGCAATTTCGAATATCATGGTCTTTACCATCTTCATCTTCTCGAATAGTTAAATTGCTCTGGTCTGCGACAATTGAATCTGCAAATGTATCATGCGTTATACCTGCTGATATCACATCCCGTAACGTATCATCGGCATCAACAAGATTTTCGAATACATTGACATCGACAATTGAATCAGTAATCGCATGGACTTCGACAATTGAATCAGTAACCTCATTGACTTCGACAATTGAATCAGTAATCGCATGGTCTTCGACAATTGAATCAATAATCGGATTCATATCGTATATTTGTTTGCGAATCGTCAATTGATACTAAACTTACAATTGGAATCGAACACTTTGCTTGAAACAATGAAATTCAGTTACAGCGCGTTCTTCTTCACGTAAATTAGGGAAGATTTGTTTTCAATTTACATATAATATTGTTTAAAATTAAAACATATAATAATTTCCAAATTTAAAAATGGTCAAAATTACTTAAATAACCCTTGTTATTAAACAAAAGTGATTAATTTAAAAAAAATATGATTGGTGGATGGAGGTTTTTAAGGTTTTCATTTATAATCAAGGTTTTCATTTGATCCCTCCTCTATATATATATATACGTATATATCTATCTATATACGTATATATACGTATATACGTATATATATACGTATATATACGTATATACGTATATATACATATATATATATATATACGTATATATACGTATATATCTATATATATACGTATATATACGTATATACGTATATATATATACGTATATATATGTATATATGTATATATATATATTTGTATATATATACGTATATATACGTATATATATATGTATATATGTATATATGTATATGTATATATGGGTGTATATATATATGTATGTATATACAAAAAATAATATTATTCTAAATATGGTTTTCAATATTCCATACTAAAGGACTACAATAGTTAGCCTAGCTGTACAAAATCATGTTTGTGAACATATCTATGACCTAGATGTTTATCATTTAAGGAGCTTGAGTTGGGGGTATCTCCCTTTTTGTATTGGTCTAGTATGCTCCTCTGTCTGAAAAAAGTATCAGAGGTAAAAGGTTTTTTCTTCTGAATGTAGAGGGAGGTATGAAAAACATCCCAAGCTTGAACGACTACAAACCCGTTGCCACCCTCATCAAACAATGGAATGGGACCATAATCAAGTAAGAGCTTTGAAACCTTGAAAAACATGGTGTAGTGCTCGAATGTGTGCCCAATGGCCAAAACCCAGCTTAGAAAGGTGTTCCACACTGAAGAGGTCAATGTTAATGTAGTGAACATTGGCCACAACTCCTCGTGTGTATTCTCTATTGTCGATCGCGTGGTAGAGAACTCTCTATTATGATCGAAGGGGATAGTGAACATCTATAGACCACCTAAATTTTAAACGATTACACATTTTCCTTAAAAACCCAAAGGTAAACCATTGATCAACAAGGATAACCGTCCAGCTAATAGTTTGAAGTTATACCATTTGCTAATCATAATCTCCATTAAAGGAGCGCAATTTTGTTGCTGATGGAAGATGCTAGTCTGAAAAAAAAACCTTTTTCATTCATCGATTTAAGCAGGTAGAGTGATAGTCCATCTTGTAGTGTGGATAATTGTATATAGACGCTCCCATTCATCTTCTAGCGATAAAATTTGGTGGCATAGAGTGGAAATGTTGTGATTACTTTTTGACACACATCATAGGTTTTATGCTAACCCTTATTTACTTTTAGCCACACATATACCAACTAACTGTGACCTTTGATTTCTTTTAGCCACACGTAAGACGAAACGTGATGAAAAAGGAAAGAGTAATTGTGACCGTAAACTACTTATACTTAGAACTAGTTTTGGTACTAAAAAATGACATGTGACCATATGTATTAGCTTTTAGCCACATCATTATTAATGGCAATTTCTCACATTTAGTCGCACGTAATAACATTAAGGTGACCATAATAATTATCAGCTAGTTTTTTTAATAGTAAGTTCCTACTAAACACTATTATTTGGTCACACCAGCTAATATAAGTGGCCATATCTATCAGCTATTAGCCATGTCATTAAAAAATAATATGGAAATTGGTCATATGTGGCCACATTATTCATTTATGGCTAGTAAATGATATGTTTTTTTCTAAAAAGCGTGACAAAAGGTTTCGAATAGATATGTTTTATATCACATGAATCTAGTAGCAAAAAATACCATGTTAGTTGGTCACATTTGGGCATACTTTTTGAACAAGGCTTGTAAATGACATATTTTTCTTTTTAAACTATGGCTAAAGGATTCGAATAGATGTGTTTTTTCATATGAATCAATAATCAATCAAATATCATGACAGTTGGTCACATTTGACCACACTTTCTTGATGTGGCTAGAAACTGTCACCTTTTTTCTTAAACTAAGGCTAAAGTGTCAAATATATGTGTTTTTGGTTTCATGAACCAAAATCAAACAAATAGAATGACAGTTGGTCACATTTGGTCACAATTTTAAAGTATGTCTAGTAAAGGTCACATTTAGTTGTAAAAGCATGGCTAAAGTTTTCGAAAACGTATGTTTTTGTCGCATGACTAAAACATGTGTGGCTAGATCTAGGATTAGTGATACTAATTAGCCACACATATATTAAAATTGTGGCAGGGTAGTTTTGAAAAGTGTGGCTAAAGGGCCTAGTTTGGCGTATAGTAATAGGAGTGCTAAGCGAACCAAACAATGTAGGTATCCAAGAATTTATTATTATCAAGTACATTATACATATATCATTAAAACATAAAGGTAACATCCAAACTAATTCATATATTGTTAGAAACCAAAACACACAAACATACTAAATCTAAAATCATAAAATGTTGATGATAAGTTAAAATTAGATTATCATTTTTTATACTCAAGGAGAGTATAGAAATAGTCGATATAAATGGCCCGGAAACTTGTATAACCAGCCAACTTGCCAAGTTCATGGTACTCTTCTTCAGTGCGGTGTTTTCCCTTGGCACGGTAAATGGTCATCACAAATATGTCACCTTCAAGCAACGCTCTAGTGCGATGAGTATCATCAGTGTCGCAAGGCAACACTGGCTCACACGCAATCAACTTACCTCCGGTTGGAATTGAATTAAAACAATTAGTCAAAATTTGAGTTACTTCATCATCTGTCCATGTTGTTAGAACCCACTGCAGCCAATAAAATTTCCAAATTAATGAACCTTTGATATCATAATAATTTAATCACTTAAGTAGTTCGAAGCTAACGCATCCACTTTGTAAATTTTAACTCGACTCAACGATATTTTTTTATTAGTTGCCTTAGGGTGGATGGTATCCATCTCATAATACTCTTTCCCGATATCAACATCACAAGAAAATTTCAACATCACTTCTTAAAACCAAACCCATGGTATCTTTCTTTCCCATTCCGAAACCCTTTTCAATTAATTATTTTGAATAAATTAAATAAATTTAAACAAAATCTAGTATACGAAATGTAAAATTATTTTAAAAAAGTATAATTAATTTCATTAATTAACAATAAATTACAAGGCCAAATGAAAACAACCATAAAAGCAATAAAATTTCATTCTCATCCCGAACATTATTAAAAGTAATGGGATTCCGAAAAGTGTTATGGGTTGAATTAAGGTTAAGGCTAAAGTGTGAGAATTGGGTTGATTTCGCAAGCAATGGCGTATTTCTTTCGCCTTCGTCATTCATCATATGCTCACGCTCATGATTTGCTTCCATGCATTGGTAGGTTGGCGACCATAATCCTATAATTATATCACATCGCTTACAATAATGGAGGGATTTTTACCCAACCTCTTTCTATGGTTAAAACTTCTTAGTTATTGCTTTACCTTTTCCTTTATCCTTTTATTTGGTGCTCTTTGAGGACTGACCAAGTTCCACCATGTTTTCTTTAACCACACATTGCAAAAGTTTACCCTCTAGGACATTTTATTGTCTAACTACAATCTAAGGCAAATCACAAGTTCCTTCTCAGTCATCTCATTTAGCTTGTGCTTGAAGCAGTTTCTGAACACCACACAGCTATAGTAAATTTCTTCCACTTTAAACGTTTTACCTAGTGTCATACCCTTGATGTGGATATCATGAAGTATAACTTGTAACTCTCTAACTTCGTTGATTACAATTAAAAGCAACCATTTTATAGGCTAAAAAAACGACCCATAACAAATTACTCTTTAAGGCATCTTCCATATTTTTCTTATTGTCTAAGGATTCCTATCATTCTTCACAAGTCTTTATATAAAATTTCATGCTATACAAGATATAGTACAAGCCATTTAACACATAGTTACAACAAAGAAATTTTGATTGCTACCAAGCATCAACCATAGTCTAAGCTTGAATGTTACTCTCCTATTCCTTAGGTTGGGGAGTAGATTCTTTCAAGAACCTCAAACACTTTAAAGTGGTCAAGTAGAAAACAATACCTATTTAGTCTTTTAAAGTGTAGACTAGAGACTTCTCAGGCCTTTCTAACATGACTAAGAACAGACGACGAATCTGTTTAAGTGAATTGTGTCAAACACAAGCCTGATTCTCCTCCTTTTCATCTCTTTTTGTTCTTTAATTTTGTTTTGTAGGATTAATTCCGGCTGCTGATTGTATTCTCTTTATCGATATTATATCCAATTTGTTGTTACTAATTATTATGAATTATCTGACATAAACTTAAGTACTTACAAGATAAAGATGATAAAAAGAAACAAAACCAGTGTTTATGGTTGAGGGTTCATTTTAAACATGGGTTCGCTAAAATAAGTTTCAAGTCTCTCAATAAAACTTGTTTATCTTCCAAGATACAATAGAGGAATCACTAAGAAAGACACTAGCCCCCAAAATATATTATAGGAATTTGTTTTTCTATGTGTTTAGAATTAATTTGAATTTTTATGTCTTTCAACCAAGCCTCATATTAATATGGATAGTGAAACAAATTCAAAACATATTCAAGAAAAGTTGATACAAAAAATAGATTGTGTTAAATGTCTTCAATGCATATATACCTTATTAATATAATTGCATCTTATTGACCCTTTGGTTGTCAGCAAAAACTTTTCTTTCTTTGCATCAAATCTCTGTTGGTTTCAGCTTCATGATTATACTTCACTCTTTTGCTACTCATTCATTTTAAAATGTACATTAAATAGAGAAAAACATATTGCACCTAAAGAAAAGGAAATTAAGTCATCCACTAACCCATTGTTTCATTATCTAAACCCACTAATCTTGCTAACTAACTATGACCAACTAATAATAAAAAACACGTGACACAACAAACTTTCTAATAACCCGTGACCCGTTCACCATAACTTGACCATATCAAGATTAACCTAATATTCACCCCCTTAATCTTGATCTGGTTCTCGGTTCTCTTGCTTCTTTCTTCCTTCTTTCTTGCTTCTTTCTTGCTTATCTTGCTCTTTCTTTTTAACCCGGTACCGGTTTTCTAGCTACTTGATTTGATTCTTTCTTGTTTGCTTACTTCGAATCATCTTGCTTGCTGACTTTGTTACTTTCTTGCTATTCAAATCATAAAGATTCGTTCTTGCTCTTGCTCTTGATTCTTTCTCTTGCAAACTTGCTTCATTCAACGGATTCGATGAACCGAACCGCTTCCCTTGCTTACTTGCTTTTGGTCAATCATCATGATTTCCTACTTCTCGCTCTTCTTGGATGGTTTGCGGCCACAAATAAATAGAGGTGTATGCTTGTTTGTTTCACCTAGTTGCTTGCCTGTTTCATCAATGAACTGTCTTACTTAAATCACCAGGCAGCTTGCTTGCTTCAATTAAAATCAATTAATGTGTGCGTCTGCTTCGAATCTTATCTCCTCGACAACCGCTAATTATTTGCTTGGCTCCCATGAATTCAATTCCAGCAGGATGCTAGGTTGCTTGCTTGTTTCAAAGATGAACTCCTTTAAATCAACAACTAGCGTGCCTGCTTCATCCTCTTCCTATTTGTTCCACCATAACCGCATCCCAAGTTTTCCCAATTCCTTTGTTTTATTTATCGTCACTCTTCTCCCGACCTGACCTAACAATTGCATGCTTTCACTCAATTGATCTTCTTCCCTCAATCGTGATGTGCCTGCGACTTCGAATTTCCTTTTCACTTCAGTAGCATTCTCGTGCCCACTCTTATTTGCGGTCTCTTTCTTCGATCGTTGTCGTCTCGAGCCCTTCTTTCTTGCTTCTTTCAGTTAGTGGCTGTGTGGGATTGCTTTTTTTTTCTCCTTTTGACTTTTGGAGGGGTGAAAAGACCAAAATGCCCCTCTAAAAATCACTAGAAGTTAAAATTTTTAACTTCTGGTGACTTTTGAAGGGGCATTTTGGTCTTTTCACCCCTCCAAAAGTCAAAAGTAGATAAAAAAAACAATCCCAAACAGCCCCTTAGTTTTATTTACCGAGATTCTGCTTTGTTCTTGCTTACATCTTGCTTCAACGATGCTTCAATGATGCTTCAACGATGCTTCAAAAGTCAAAAAGTAGATAAAAAAAGCAATCCCAAACAGCCCCTTAGCAATCCCAAAAAGTCACTAGAAGTTAAAATTTTTAACTTCTGGTGACTTTTGGAGGGGCATTTTGGTCTTTTCACCCCTCCAAAAGTCAAAAGTAGATAAAAAAAGCAATCCCAAACAGCCCCTTAGTTTTATTTACCGAGATTCTGCTTTGTTCTTGCTTACATCTTGCTTCAACGATGCTTCAATGATGCTTCAACGATACTTCAACTTGCTGTTGATTGATCGGAATTCTCCGATCAAAACCAGTGCTGCTGCGTTCTTTTTGCTCTCCTTAGTGCCTGCTTCGGGCGACAGCAGCCAGGGCTGCCGCCTTGCTTCTGGTGATCCTTCCGGCTCTCAAAACCACTCTCATTTCTTAACCTTGCGCTCTGATACCAAATGTTGGTTTCAGCCCCAAGATTATACTCAACTCTTTTGCTACTCATTCATTCTCAAATATACATTAAATAGAGAAAAACATCTTGCACCTAAAGAAATAGAAATTAACTTCTCTACTAACCCAGTGCTCCAGTATCTAGACCCACTAATATTGCTAACTAACTATCACCAAAACATGTGACACAATAAACTTTCTAATAACCCGTGACTCGTTCACCAGAACTTGACCCAATCAAGATTAACCCAATAATCTCGCCAAAAGCCCACGCCTTCGCACCTTAAAAGGTCACCCAAGTTTCCCTATACTCCTATTTTTCTTAAAAAATAGAAATCAATTTAAAGGTTCCTACTAATTAACCACTCAAAGTTTTGTCATCCCGTATATGTAGGATAAGTTCCACTTTCGCTTCTCATTGTTAGTAGCTTTAACAGGTTAAATCACACAAGTTCGAGGATATCTGATTCATTTAAATTCTATTTAAAAGCGGTTTGGATTATTAGGAAGCTCTAACATAGCACAACACAAAATCAAAAGGAAATAATTACATTAACACTAGCTGCATGTACTTATTTCCTATCCAATGATGCTTAAAAACTCATTTTTACACTTGGTGAAAAACACAAACCTAAATTTACTTATTTCTCCTACATCATATTTAGGCGACCCCTTTAAATTTCTTTTATAAAAATAATGAAAAACGTTGTAACCTATCTCATATTATTGATAATCAACTATTCAAAAGAGTAAAGTATGAATAAAAATTGCAAATGAAAGCTAATCTTATCCTAACTTGAATTATAATACAGATCATTACAATAAAGGTCATCCATGAGAAAATAGAAGTATTTTAATTTGTCTAATTGATAACTAATATATGTTACGATGTATATCATTAACAATTCAATGACTTGGATTCATGATAAGTATCCTATACGATGGTTTGTAGACAGGCAAAAATACATGCATTATGATGTAGAAAGCTACCAGAACTCGTTTTATTTCCGTAACTAGTAGAACATATTTTCCTTTCTAAAATCATTAGTTGTTTGATTAAAAATCTGTATAGTTATGTAGGATTCTATGTGCCCAAGACACTTAGAATATTGATGTGGTTAGTGCGTTATGATCCAAGTCGGGTTATACCCAATAACAAGCTTAGCAAACACCAATTAATTATTCAATTGATGATATGATCATGCAATTAGATAATAACACCAAATTTAAAAAATGGGTTTTCTAAATAAGTTGCATGTGAGATGAAACAATTTATTAGGATATTTTGTTCAATAATATTATTTGTAATGTTATTTAAGCAAGTTAGACAACATTACAAATTAATAATGGGAGTGTATGGATTATACAATTAAAAGGTTAGTTGTATATATATATCTAATATGAGGGACTAGTTTATATAATTGGTTGATAATGTTTGAGTGGGATTCTCTTAGAATCCGTCCACTCCTCCCCTCTCCAATTAGTGTGTCTTCCACTATCTTGTGAACCTAAATAAAAAAAGGGATATACTAGTCCACTATCTAAAAAGCTAGACACTCCACTTTTTCACATGACATGAAAACAACAACAAAACTCTCTCTCTCTCTCTTTCTAAAAAGAGGCTACGGGTTTCAGCAAAAAAAAGTAGAGGGTTTTAAAGTTGTTCTTGGTGATCTCTACCTAGCAAGAATAGGTGTTTGCAATAAGTTTGGGGTATTACTTCTTGAGGATTGCTATTTGGAGTCTTGCCTTCAAGAACATCATCCTTCTCATCACAAAAGAAAGCTTTGAAATGTAATTTTTATCACCTTTCATGGTTGTTTTGTAAGTTAGTTGTTCATGCAAATAGATCCATCTTAAAGGGTTTTATCAACATAAAATGATTTATGTAAACTTCTTACAAGATGTTAAAATAATTATCCGCTGCGTTTTTGTTTAAAATGGTTAAACAACTTTGATAAACTTGTTAAAATCCCTTCAAGTTAGGCCTACTTTAAAATACTGGAATTAAGTCAAATAAAAAATATTCTATCACACAAAAAAAGCATTTGGGTAATTTATTACCTTCATGAAAATTGCATCACCCTCCGGAACAAATTTGAACATATCCCCACCAACATGTGTCACACCTGCTCACAAATCAAATATGACTCTTCACATGTACGTATACTTAATTGTGTTTTATGAATATCACGTGAAAGTGTCACTCACTCACTCACCATCAATTTTAGGAGCTTTCGCAACCACCTCAGGCAAATCGAAGTTAACCCCTTGTTTAATATGGGAGTGCTTCTCTAGAATCATCCTCAGGCAATCCCCTGCACTGCCACCAACATCCACCAATCGTTTCACACCCTCAAACCCATCGTAACCGTCCAGAACAGACTTCATGAAAGGAACTGCAATCCCCGACATTGCCCTCTGCATCAGATCGTTCATCTCCGGCTTCTTCCCGTAGATCCCGTACGCCGTTTCACCGCGGTTCGCCTTCATGAAAGGCTCGGTCGACGAGTCCACCACCGCCTCGTGCACCAGCGGCCACGCCTTCATCAGCTCCTCCTGGTGGTGTTGCAAGACATATGAACCGTATGACAAACCGTTTTCGTCCGTCACTAGTGTTTTCCCGATATCTGTCAGGGAGTACCTTAATTCGTATAACAATAGTGAGTGATATGATTAAACACATCGAATAGTTTAAACTATATAAATAAACGTAGTTGATATAAATTAATTAAACTTGTGTTCTATATAATTTGCAGTTAGGAATAGGAAATAGAAGGTATTTAATCTTTTGATAATATACCTTCGTTGTGGTGCATCACCAGAGGTGATGATCTCGTTAAAAACACCGTAGCTGGTGAGCATGCGGAGAATTCGCTGAAGGTTCTGGGGATCTCCTTGGCCTGAAGGGAGAATACGGGAGAGGATCTCGGAGGCAGTGAGTGGGGTGTTTAGGCCGTTTTGCCAGATGGAGTCAGCGACATTGAGGCGAACGACCGCATTTAGCGACATAGGGACGCTGATCATGTTGGCGAGTTCCATGATCGCTAGCCTAGCGTCGTTGCTGTGGGATGCCGATGTTTTTCGATTCGGGTGGTTTTCCATTTTTGGAACTCTTGTGTGTTGTGAGTTTTGTTGAATCAAGGCCACATATATTGGATTAGCTAGAAATCGAGTCAAGGGGGGATGAGATATTTTTACATTGTAATTGTTACTTGTCTCGAGTCGGGACCACCTAGTCCTTTGTTAATTGTCTGGATCCTCTTGTAATGGTTTGGAATTTGAGTAAAAACTATATTTCTTCTTATAAAACTCTTCTAATGGTTTGGAATTTGGGTAAAAATCATATTTCTTGTTATAAAACTCTTGTAATGGTTTGGAATTTGGGTAAAAATCATATTTCTTCTTATAAAACTCTTATAATGGTTTGGAATTTGAGTAAAAATCATATTTCTTCTTATAAAACTCTTATAATGGTTTGGAATTTGGGTAAAAATCATATTTCTTCTTATAAAACTCTTTAATGGCATATATAGTTAAAAAAATAATTTAATGCATACATCCCCTTATAAAACTCATAATTAGCAAATTTATCTAATTTTATTAAAAGTAGTTTATGTAATGATTCATTTGCCCTTATCCTTACTAAAACATTATTATTGACAAATTTACTCCTTACAAACCTAATAATTAACAAATTTACCCATCTGTAAGTGATTATTAAATTTTTTTTCTTTTTACGTTTATGTGTTTTGTAGTCAAACTTTAAATGTAATAAAAGTTCTTAAATTAAATACTTATACTCATGACGAACCTTACTTGTAATATGTTGAATTTGTTGTTTATTAGGTGCATTTTTTCCACCTAGACAATAGTTTGAATCATGAAGATATTTATAGGCAATAATTTCAACAGTATCCAAAAAGCCATTAACATAATAATAGTCATGAAAGTAGTGGCAATAGTCAAGAAACAGTGACATAACAATATCCAAAAAACAAAACAAAATAAATACATTTTAATCTATTGCGGTTGATCCTGAGGTGCTGAATTTTTGTAAGTTTTTTTTATGATGTCCATACTAACCACAACGCTCACATTTATGTCTTTTTTTATGTCTCATCACTTGATTTAATTCTATTCCTTCTTGGTCTCCCAGTGTAACACCCGGAAAATTTTCTAAGCGAGTCAAGTATTGATAATGGGCTCGAACGAAAACCAGTTAATAAATATAAAATGGCTGTGGGTATTACACTGAGTTAACCCTTCGGGTCACGAGTTTAACGAGTTTGGGATCCCGGGAACGCCTGGCATATAAATAGAGGAATCAGCTGAGCAACTCTCATTTTCACTCAAACGCTCGTTCTAGAGAGAGAAAG
>BJCN01333564.1:1592-13936 GCA_018326445.1 Flaveria brownii
ATTTAAGACACGGACTTAGTAAAATAAAAGAAAATTATCATTTGTGAATTCGTTTGTTGTATTTGTATTTGTATTTGTATTGGTATTTGTTAACTTATTTTATCCTGTAATCTGACTTTAATATTATTTTCACTAATAGACAACCATGTGATATGAACAATCAATCATTCCCTCATCCGCTCCGATGATTCCGCCGTCGGTCGGGGTGTGACATAACAGCCTGAAGGCTTTGTGAAAAAGGGAGATGAATCTAAAGTGTATAGACTGATTAAAGCCTTGTATGGGCTCAAACAAGCTCCAAGAGCTTGGAATCAAAAACTACATGAAACCTTACTGAAATTTGGTTTTAAAAGGTGTCCTAGAGAGCATGCAGTTTACAAGAGGCAGTCTGAAAAGGGAATAGTTATCCTAGGAGTGTATGTGGATGACATTATAGTGACTGGTTCTAGTGTTGCTATGATTAATGAATTCAAAGGCATGATGAAGAGCTGCTTTGAAATGTCTGACTTGGGCCTATTGCATTACTATCTAGGGATTGAGGTTAACCAAAGCAAAGAGGGAATCTTTGTTTCTCAATCTGGTTATGGTAGAAAAGTTTTGGAAGATCAAGGTTTGTTGGAATGTAATGCTTCTAAGATCCCTATGGACCCAGGAGTGAAATTGGGTAAGGATGATGAAGGTGAAGCTGTTGATTCTACTAAGTACAGGAGGGCTATAGGCTGCTTAAGGTACTTGACACAAACAAGACCTGATATAAGCTATGCAATTGGGATAGCTAGTAGATTTATGGAAAAGCCTAAAGTTAATCACTGGCAAGCAGTGAAAACTATTCTGAGATATGTGAAGGGCACTTTGGATCATGGAGTTTGGTACAGAAATGGTGCAGCAGGTGAGTTGATAGGGTACAGTGATAGTTCTCATGCGCCTACTAAGGCAGATGGCAAGAGTACTACAGGAATGATTTTCTATTTTGGAGGAGGACCTATCAGCTGGGTGAGTCAGAAACAAGAGACAGTTGCATTGTCTTCTTAGGGCGTACCTGGTGCTGCAAAGAGCTCCCGCGTTTTCGCAGGGTCCAGGGAGGGTCCGTCCCATTTAAGGGAAGATGTACGCGGTCTTTCCCCCACATTTTGTGGGGAGACCGTTTCCACGGATCGAACCTGAGACCTTCGGTCCCTTAGGAACAGCTTTTACCGCTGCGCCAAGGCCCGCCCTCAGTTGCATTGTCTTCCTGTGAAGCCGAATTTATGACTGCTACTGCAACTGCACAGCAGGCCATATGGCTTAAAGGGCTAATTGAGGAGTTGATGAACAAGGAAATGGGTCCTATATTGATCTATGTTGACAATAAGTCTGCTATACAATTGATGAAAAACCCTATTTTTCATGGTAGGTCTAAACACATTGATGTAAGGTATCATTACATTAGATCATGTGTTGAAAAGAAATGTGTGATGGTGAGACACATTGAGGGAAATGAACAAAAAGCAGATATACTTACTAAAGCATTACCCCGGATAAAGTTTGCTGAAATGAAGAGTAAGCTATTTGAAAGAATTAAAGGGGGTGAATGTTAGTTAATTCTTTTGTTTAGTTTGTATGTTTAGTAGTTTGAATGTTAGTATAGACTTTTATGCTTAAAAGTACTTAGCGCAAAGTATAGGGACTAGTTGTGTAAAATGTAAAGTTAGTTAGTTAGCTCTAACGGCTATATATAGTGCTAGTGTGTATACTTTGGGTTTTAACACCCTTCAATAATAATCTACTGGAATTTCAAGTTGTAACATTGATGAGTTGAGGGTTCTGGAGACTGGACCTTTACTCAATATGCTCTAGTTATTTTTGGCTTGTTCTGCGATGCTTTACTGTTCCCAAGAATCAGCTATTGCATTACAAGTATGAGCTACACAAGGTATCAGTTGTTCAAAGGTTATACTTTTATTAAGTTCTGAAATTAATTACTTAGTTACATAGCTAATAATGGCTACTTCTCATTCTGAAATCTGGGGTCGGTAGTCGAAGAGAAGGAGATTTAGCAGTCAGCAATGTCATAATTGATTTGACAAAGAAATTTATTGTTCCTGAATGATTAGCTAGAGCATTTCAGATATTTGACTACACAAGATATCATTTGTTAAGAGGTTTTTCGACCTTTATTTTTTATAAAGTTGTTCTGCAAGTAGTTGCTTGGTTACACAGCTAATAACGGTTACTTCTCATTTCAGAAATCTGGCAGCGTTAGTTTAAGAGAAGAAGATTTAGGAGTGAGCAATGTCAAAACTCATTAGCATCACACTCTAAACACAAGCAAATTTGAAGGTAATTATTGAACTTGATCAGTTGATATTAAAATTCTAAGATTGTATAATGTTAATAAATTTCATTTTGAATCTTTTTAGTAGGTAATAGAACTCATGTTTATAGATGCCCTTGTAAAGGCCGATATTTAATTATGTGTTTCCTCATACATATGATCCAAACATTATCAAACAGCTCAGCCCTTTTTTGTAATTCCTTTTAAAATATTGAAGTTGGTTTTGTACCTCTTTTAAGCCTTTTGTAATTAAATTTTTGTAATTATGTGTTTCCTCATACATATTTAATTATGTGTTTCATCATAAATTTTTGTAACTAACAAATCATTTCTCAAGGTTCACAAGTTACTACACTCAAGCTGATCTAAATCACACACTCTGCATTAAACAGGCAAAAGTTAAGTATTCACAATCAGCTGATATTCATATTCAAACATTGTAATCTGTTTATTATTTATATTTGCTGAATCTTTTTTTTTTTTTTGTAGGCAAGAGAACTCATGTTTGTAGACGCTCTCGTGAAGGCGGATAACTAACTGCTTGTTTCCTCATTTATTCCTGTCTTGTCCAGAGGTAGCACTTCTCTACGTAAATCTTTTAAAAAATTGAATTTGGTTTTTAACTTGTTTTATAAATTGATAAATAACTAAGAGAGGATTGACACTAATGATGTGGATGACTTAAGAATCAAGAGAACTCATAGGAGAACTTGGAGACCGGACCTTATCAGTTTTTTCCTTTAATTATCAAGTAAATATGGAACTTCTTGTAAGTGGACCTCTAAGTTTGAGCTCATTTTAGTAGTTTGCTCCAATTATTTTTGGCTTATTCTGCAATGACTTTATAGTTCCCAAGGATAAGACAAAAATAATTTGTTTACAGGTTTTGTAACCTTATTTTTCTTATCAAGTTGTTTTGCAATTAGTTGTTTAGTTACACAACTACTAATGGCAACTTCTGATTCAAAGATCTGGTGGTATTAGTCTAAGGGGAGAAGATTAGCAGTGAGCAATGTCAAAACTAATTTGACAGAGGTTACAAATAATCCACTTGGAAGGTATAATTGCAAGATTTAGTATTTGTGAGGCATCAACTTCTTTATCTTTGAAATATTCATATGCTTAGTCATGGATTGGTAGGAATAGGATAACAAAATATAGTTGTCGGTTTCTTACAACTTGGGTTAGGTTTGAAGTGTGATGGCGCCAAATGGGTCAAACATTTTAAAAGTCAACCATACTGTAATTTTAAATATTACTTTACCATACCTTCTAATTGAAAAGATTATTATTATTTAGATAGTGTATTATTGTAATCATATTAAATGGCTATGAGGACAAATCTAAGGACCCTTGATTGTAGATGGTCTAAACTAAGAATATTGCATAATAGATGTCATCTCTAGTACCAGTATTTAAGGAAACCGTAAAAGTCTATAATACTGCATTCATCCTACAATTGGTGACAAAGATGCAAAGTAGATTTTGTGCACTAGGCATAAGTAGATGTGGCAAAACAGGTGGATTGTGACGAGTGATGTTGAATAGCAATCACATATCTTTTTGTGAATTTTTATTATTTTTGAAGTTTTGGGTATCAATTTGACTATTGTAATAGTTAATTCTAGTTTTCTTAAGTTTTCTGTTATTATTATATATATGTTTTTTTATATTATCATTATAGTGCTTTTTTCTTTGTCTTAGGTGTTCATTTTTTGCACCTAGGCAACAAGGAGCCCCTATAGAGTGCACTTTGTGACTTTGACGGATCAAAAAAGGTGATATTATTGTATGAGTCAAAGCAGGTCTAGTTGGGTTGATCAAGATCACTTTTTGTCCAAATAATTTAGTGCATCAATTGTGATCAATTGTCTTTAGTTAAAAGGACTAGAACTATTTCGCTTAGAAGCTTCATTTAGATTGAACATAGGGTGTGATTTAATAATTATAATACACATGTAGTTATTAGTGAATGAATGCCCTAAGTTAGTGTAGCTTCAACATTGAGTGGGGTATGGGATAGAGTTTGAGTGAGGTGCTAAGTTATATAGACACTAAAAAAATATTAGCATAAAATGTACATTTTTTCGTGTGCAACCTTTTGTAATGTGAGGTTGTTTGTAAATTTATAAATCTTACTATGAAAATCACTGGAATCATACAAGATAAAAGCATCTTTTTTTATCAAAATATGATGATTTAAAAATCATTTATGTAATACTAAGTATTAACATTACATGTACAAGTTAATTGCTATACCACAAGTATTATTTTGTGGTAAATTATCAATAAGCTTGTGTTAAATTGGTGGTACTTGTGTATAAATGTTGTAAAAGAATTTTTGTGTAGGATTTGTTCATGCCTTGGGTTGGAGATTAGTTTTAGTATCGAACCTTATTCTCATACCTTTCTAATATCAGTTTATATGGTATTTAAAGATAATAAGATTGAGATTGAGAGTTCAAGTAGGTGGAACCTAAAATATTAGTTATCAGAAGACTGAGAGTAGAGTTCGACTCGACCAAAAAATCTTTAAATCGAGACGATAGATGTACAAATGCTGAAACATAGTGAACCACATGAAAAAAAAAACAATAAAAAGGTGGTGGCCGGTGGGGGTTCAAATCTGAATCGAAACATGATTGTATTAGAAGTGTGTGTAAGTCTTTCAACAACTGATCAAACAGCCATGGGGTTATGATAAACTATGAGCTATGTTTACTAAGAAACATGAGAATTAGCTGGTTTATCTTGTCAGGAAACTGCTCTTGAACAAAATGACTCCCTTCAGGCACATATTCTATCTCTAAATTCAACACAAATTGGTTAACCATTTTGCTCTTTATGAAATCTTCCACTCCCGGAAACTTCAAGAAATAATCCTTCTCCCCGATGATCAGTAACATTGGATTCTTGATTACAGGATCTACTATGCCGTATTCTTCTTCAATTGACCTATGATAACACAATTCACAAGTAACTGATCTTAAAAAACCTTAAATTGAATTTAAACCTAAAGGAAATGGGTCGATTGTTGTTCAAAGTGTAATCAGGTCAACCCGATCCATATTCGTTGTGTTTTATCTACCTGTAAGGAACTTTGAGCGGATTAATAAGACCAGATTTCTCGTATAGAGCTCCATATTCTGAAAGATCATTGTCTCTGAACCAGGATGGTAAAGGGTCGGACGGGCTCACCATATCCATGATCTCTTGGTTTTCATTCGCGATTGGGATCTCGCTCCTAGAGAACAAGATGTATATGTTTCGCAAGACTGTTTTCACATCAAGACGGCCGAAATCAGCTTCGGCTCTTCCACGTTCCTTACAAAAGCAAAACACCAGTGAACAAACATCAGTGATCTATAAACCTTTGAACCATATATATTCATATATATGTTATGGTTTGTACCCTCCATCTGTTGATATAGAAACCTTCAGGCAAATCTACGTGATACGTACGGGGTTTGAAGGGCCGATGCGGTACACCAAGCGATACAACTCCGGTTACCCTCTCGGGCCATCGGAGCGCAATGAGGAACGCTGGTCTAACGCCAAAATCCTTCGCGATAATGAAGATCTACACGCAAACAAATCGGTAAATACCAGTCACTCAACTCCAAATGAATCAGTTATTTGATGATATCATATCAAAACTTCTGAAAATTACGTGCAATTGTTCTTTTACTATCTTCGAATCATCGAATTGTGCTAATTGAAACCACATATCAACACAAGGATATGCTGTTGTTAGCAACAGTTTAAAGCTTTAGTTAATGTACCTTGTCAATGTGGAGTGAATCAAGGATTGCGATTACATCGTCGACGAGATCGGAGAATCCAAATTGCTCCGTCGGAGATGGATCTGAGAGTCCGTAGCCTCGGAAATCGGGAGCAATAGCTCTGTAACCTGCATCGGCGACGGCGATCATCTGGTGACGCCAACTGTACCATATCTCCGGGAAGCCGTGGAGGAACACCACCACCGGTGATGACGGTGATGATGTGCTTCCGATCTCGGCTATATGAAGCTTCAGTCCGTTGACTTGTATGAACTTGTGCACTATCCGATCCATTGTTGCTTAAGCTTCCTGGTTGCACCGTTTTTAATTAGTTAACTATTTTAATAAAAAATGATCTAGAATCAAGATTCGTAAGGTGAGGTCAACATCATAGTCAAATTTAATTACATCACTTCTAAGCTTAAACCGTCATGTGATGACAAAACTAACGACAGTTTAAAATTTTAGGGATAATTAGATTTGACATAACTTGTAAACGGTCGTTTTCCTTGCAGGCCTGCAAACAATTGTTTAACTCACTGTTTGCAGACAATATAAAATCAAATTGAAGATGGTGTAGGTATATCTAGTATTTGATTTTATTTTCGTCTTGTGTAGACGATGAGGGGACATTTCTTTTGTAATATGATGTATAAAATTTTATTCTATATTTTATGAACTAGGTTGTTTCTCCTAATTTGAACATATGATCTCAAAGTCATAAAATAATAATATTACTGGTTTCAATTTTTTGAAGATTCACTTTTAAATTTGTCCATCTTCTCAAAAACTCATATGTAATCCTCTTTAAGATTCACTGTCAGTCATAAAATACTAAGATTGTGTGAAAGGAATAGTAAATTTCAATTTGTAGGAGAATAAGATGGAGTAACAATTTAGGTGATTTTAACAAGTTCTTTAAATATATAAAGATGGGTAGGGATGCATGTTGGGTTATGACTTATAAATGCTCTTAAACGATCATTTACGGCTCAACAACGTTCAAGATTTAAAAGCATCTAAAGTTTTAGGCTTTTTAAAGTATAATACTAAGAAAAATCAAACTTTTTAGTTTCTTTAATGGTAAATTCTTAATGACGTTTAATCGACTTTTCTTCATGCCTTCAAATCTATTTTTTATATCACACGAGTCTTTAAAAAGTAGGTATCATATATTAAAATCCTATATCAAAATGAATCAAACACAAGTTTTCATATGAAAGATGTCCATCTGTATGGTTATTTATAATGAAACGTATGTGGGTGCTATCAAACAAGATGAATAGTGCATCATCAATGACGAGCTCCAAAAATCCCCGCACCTTGGTAGTCATGATAAACGTCATCGGATCCCACCCCACATAACTCGTTCAAGGGTGTGATCGTCTATCCTTCGGAGCGATGGCCAGCTCCTACTCCTCCTCCCCTCCGTATGAGCTCAAAAACGCCCTAAAACCTAATGTTGTGGACACTCTTACCCCAAACTCACCTTTTAACTAACAACCATCGTTTAGCAACTAATCAAACTGTCATATCAAAGTACACATTGCACAAAGAACACTATAAATGGAACAACTCACACTGGTGACTTGAATATCAATCATACATTATTCAAATGAAACACATACAAAGTGAACCCAAACCTCCACATTTAGGGTCTCCCACACGATGATGGTCAACAATGCTTACGAAGGAATGCGATTAATAGCATGTTTACTTTATCCGGAAACTGTTCTTGAACGAAATGGCTACCTTCTGGCTCATATTCTATCTGCAAACTAGATGCAAAGTGTTTAACCATTCCACTCTCTATGAAATCTCCTATTCCCGGAAACTTCAAGCAATAATCCTTCTCCCCTACGATCAGTAACATCGGATTCTTGATAACAGGATCTTTAATGTCATTGTATTCTTCTTCAATTGACCTATAACAACATAATTCACAAGAACCCAAATTCATTCTCAATTACCAATGATCATCATTGAAACTGATGTTCAAACATCTGCTTTGATCATAGTTAATGATTGTGCTCTTAGTTACCTGTACGGAACTTTGAGTGCATTAAGAAAACCAGATTTCTCGTATAGAGATCCGTAGGCCGAAAGATCATCCTCACTGAACCATGGAGGTAAAGGAGTTGCAGGGTCAACAATATCCATAATCTCTTGGTTTTCACTCGCGATTGGAATTTGATCTCTCGAAAACATGATGTATATGTTTCTAACAACAGTTTTCGCATCAAGACGACCAAAATCAGCTTCAGCTCTTCCAGGCTCCTACCAACAAAATCAGCTGATGTAAACCTCTAACAATCAAATACAAAACTGACTACCAAAAACATATTGTGAACACAAGTTCATACCCTCCATCTGTTGATATAGAAACCTTCAGGCAGCTCCTTGAGGAACTTGGGTGGTCCGAAAGGCGTATGCGGTATTCCAAGTGTTACGACTCCGGCTACCCTCGCCGGATACCGGAGCGTAAAGACATAAGTCGGTCTAACTCCGGCGTCCTTCGCCACTATGAAGACCTACAAATGAAATTATTACAGGCTAGCTTACATGCATTATTTATATCAACGAACAAACATACTCTCCGCTTTACTCTTACACTATTCAACAAATAAATGAGTACTTAAAATCAGTGATTAAATGGCCACTAGTAGGTTAAAAATGAGTACTTAATGTACCTTATCAATGCCTAGAGAATCGATGATTGCTAGAAGATCGTCGACGATATCGGAGAATCCAAATTTCAGGGTGTCTGGTGGTGGATCTGAGAGGCCGTAGCCTCTGCAATCGAGAGCGATGGCTCTGAAACCGGCACCGGCGACGGCGATCATCTGGTGACGCCAACTGTACCATATCTCCGGGAAACCGTGCACGAACACCACCGCCGGTGATGATTCGTTGCCGATTTCAGCTAAGTGAAGCTTCACTCCGTTTACCTCTAAGAATTTGTGTGCAATTTGATCCATTGTTGCTTGATTTTCTCTTTCTTTGGTTATGTCTTCAATGGTGATTCTCACGAGAAACAGAGAATAAATACGTGAGAGGTTTGGTTGTTGTGTTACAAAAAAAACAACTCGTGCTGCAAAGAGCTCACGCGTTTTCGTAGGGTCCAGGGAGGGTCCGTCCCATTTAAGGAAAGATGTACGCGGTCTTTCCCCCACATTTTGTGGGAGACCGTTTCCACGTTGTTGTGTTACAATGTTTTTATATTTTATTTCGATTTCGATTACATGTTTTTTGTGGGATCTTTTTGGTTTGATTCGGTAGTGAGAAAGAAACAAGATAGTGAGACAACTTGATATTTTTAAGGGTGTTGCTAAAGATATTCTCTACTCTCTCACAAATGCCCTTACTTATAAGTTTTGTTTAACGACTAAATTTTACTAAGAGAATTTAACAAGAAACTAAATAATATAAGGAAAACACAAAATACTCGAGAAACAACAACAAATAAGAACATAGGGACATGAGATCGAGTTAGCCTATATTAAACAGACTTTAAAAAAATCATTTAAAAAAATCATTGAGAAGCATTGTTTTTCATCCTATTCTTTACCAATAAGCATTGTTTTTCATCCTACTTTACCCATAAAATATACCTTAGAAGTTAGAACCAGTGAATACTTGGATTTGTCTTATTACAAAAAATTAATGCGACAATTTCCGTATCATTGTTTCTCATCCTATTCTTGACCCATAAAATAGACATTAGAACCGGTGAATACTTGGGTTTGTTTTATTACAAAAAATTAATGTGACATTGTTCCGTCATTGTGTTTTCACTCTACAACCAAATATAACCATCTTTATAACTAACACTTTATAATTAATATTTCAAAATCATGAGATTTTTTAATTCTAAGATAAAAAATTAAAAATCAATCACGGCTATATCTTTAATGTTATTTATGGTTAATGGATTTTGAAAAAGGCAGGTTAGAAACGGTTTATTAAGATGTATATAAAACAAATCACCTCTAGTTTTAATTAATCTTTTCAAGTAAATTTAAGTCAATAATAATCATCCTCAAGACACAAAAGCAAGTTATTTCAAAATGATTACAGAATATTACAAGTCATACCTGAAGTAATCCACTAACATTTAAGATGACAAGGTCTATCATATTGACACATTTTTGTGACTTGGGCAACCCACAAACATGTCATTTATTTCAGACTCAAGATAGATAGACAGATAGATAGATAACACTAACAAATGCAAAAACACTAACATTTGTTGCGATTGAGAAAATCCAGTATGATCTGATTAACCTTATCCGGGAACTGTTCATGAACAAAATGACAACCTTGAGGCACGTATACGATTTCAAGATTTGGCACAAATTTCTTCACATCCCCACTCTTCACATATCCCTCAATTCCTGGAAACTTGAGCACGTAATCTTCTTCGCCCATGACCAACAGCGCTGGAACTTCGATTTTCAGATCATCAAGACTTTGTTGTGGATAAACAGTTGTATCTGCTATTGTCCTGTATGGAACTTGGAGTGGAGTTTGAAATCCAGACTTCTTATACAAATCTCCATATACTGCAAGATCATCCTCTGTGAACCAAGGGGGTAGAGGAGTTGATGGGTCCACTAAATCCATTATCTCTTGGTTTTCATTGGCTATTGGTACTTCACTTTTGGAGAACAAGATGTAAATGTTTTTCACAACAGTTTTAGCATCAAACCGACCGAAATCAGCTTCAGCTCTTCCAGGTTCCTAATCAAAGGTCAAGTTTTATTGCTAGCTAGGGACATGTTCAATACGAAACCAAATAATAAATAGAAAACCATAAGAACTACATAATACACTTGTACGTAGTGCTTGACAGATATAATAAGAGTTAGAAAGAGAGTGTGGTAAACGGTTATGGAACTGCTTTATGTGTTACAGTTTAACAAATAGTACAAGTGAAATATGTGGTTCTCGTGGTTTGTACATACCTGCCATCGTCGAATGTAGAAACCTTCAGGAAGAGCTAGATACATATGGTGAGAACCAGGGGGCAAAAAGGGCAGGCCAAGTGTTATTATACCTGCAACTTTTAGTGGGTAATAAAGTGCAAATGTGTACCCAACCATTGATCCAAAATCTTTACCAATCACCAACACCTAAACATAATGATCAAATGTAATTTTTGTGTCCAATGTTAGTAATACACATATCTTTAATATTTAAAAAGGCTGAAAAAATCACAAACTTTTTGAGTTTTTGTTCTAAGCATAGTATATAAAGAATGTGTAATAAAAGCAGCAAGAGACAATCTTTTAGTTATAATTGCATAAATAGTATTATCATGATAATAATAATAATGATGTATCAATCTACTAATAAAACGATTTAGATGATTCTGCAAAGGGCGTACCTGGTGCTGCAAAGAGCTCCCGCGTTTTCGCAGGGTCCAGGGAGGGTCCGTCCCATTTAAGGGAAGATGTACGCGGTCTTTCCCCCACATTTTGTGGGGAGGCCGTTTCCACGGATCGAACCTGAGACCTTCGGTCCCTTAGGAACAGCTTTTACCGCTGCGCCAAGGCCCGCCCTCCGATTTAGATGATTCTATGCGGTCAAAATCAGCTCTAGACAATTTTAAAATTATTTTGGTGTTTCTTTTACTTATTTGACTCCTTTGAGATAAAATACAACCGGAATTAATACATAGTAGAGACTAGAGAGTGACACCAATTTTGTCTATTAAAAAGTGGAGAGACATTTCGTTAGACCTAAAGAACAACTAGTCGTCACAAGCAGTCAAGCACTATATCCTTGACCATCGTTGATTTATATCTCGTCCTCATTTCTATCACTAAAAGTCATCAACTTGACTAATGATGTAGTGTTAGAAAATTTAGTGAAAATTAACATCAAAGACATATAATTATATTTATAGATGTGATATAGAATTAATAATTTAAATTTTACTTCTTTTAACAAATTTAATATCATAATAAGATCCTAATATACAGGAAAAATTCTCAAAATATATCTTTCACAAAAAACCTTCTTCAAAATGTCCCTTTGAAATATCTTTTTTTCATTTTGTCTCTTAAATATGGGCGTAGACGACCTTAAAACATGGTCATCCGAATTTAGGTGTTGTTTGATACCTCTGACCTATTCACTGACCATTGACTGGCTGACTCGGTCAGCCAGTCAGTGCGTTTGCTGTTGCTGACCGGCCCATCTGACCCGGAAATCCCACTTGACCGGGTCTTTTTTTCCCCTCCGCT
>BJCN01333566.1:0-11910 GCA_018326445.1 Flaveria brownii
ATACCCTTTATCATTACTTTTTTTCTCTCTTATTCACTCATAACCACTTTAAAAAATATTAAAAATTTTATAAGGATTGTACAGTGATTCTTCAAATATATCAATGCACAATAACATTTTCTCTCTCCTTCACTCACAACCACTCAAAATCATTCCATATAATATACCAAATACATACACATATTTTTAAGGACTCCACTATGAATGCTCTTATAGATGAGTTAGTTGGAGAGTGGGTTGACCAACGTAAGATGAAATTGACCAACGTAAACCCTAACATTGTTGATTATCAAAAGTGAAATTGATAAATATTATGTTCTTTGATTTAAAAGGGAAATTGGTTAACATAGAAAGTTCTAAATTGAGTAATCAAGAATACGTGTTTGATTGATAGCTCAAGAACACAAATAACACAAAACTCTCAAAATCTCAATACAATTTGATAATCAACAATGTTAGGGTTTACCATTACATTGATTCATATATATACAACTCCTACATGAAATCTAGCTAAGGGGTTGTTTGGTAGCCTATTAATGGTTTCATTAAGAGGTTGCCTCTGAACCGTTAAGAGGCTAGAGTGTTTGTTTCAGGAAAAAAAAGGCTCTGAACTGAACCATTCAGTGCTGAATGATTCAGATATGAGAACCTGCTGAATGAAGTTGGGGACCAAATTACCCTCACAAAACACACCCACCCACAAAAGCTTTCAATCCACTCCCGTCATCTACTTCCCCCCACCCCCATCGACATCTGCAACCGACAGTAGTTCGCGCCGTCGCCGGCGCCGCCGTAGTCGCACCATCCCCGTCGTTGTGCCCCACCGTTGTCCGACTGTCGGACCAGTCGCCGCATCTCACCCACGCGTGTCGCAACTCCTCTGTCGCTCCACCGCCTTCGCTGTCGCACCGTCGTCGACGCAGTAGCACCATGTTTGAGTCGATACACACTCGACCGGAGACTCAGTGAGTTCCGATTCAGCGGTGAGCTCCGGCGGTGGTATTGGAAAGCCTTCGAATTCGTCTTCATCCGAGTAATCGAAGGGGGGTTGTGGTGGTTGGGGGGTTGATCGGAATCGGAGGTGGAGAGGGTGGTGGGGGGCGGAGGGGTGCGACGGGGAAGGGTGGTGGTGGGGTCGTCTTGTGGGTCTTTGTCGGCGTTGAAGCCTTCGAAGTAGGAGACGGCGGAGGCGGTGGCAAGGTGGAGGAGAGTGTAGGGTATTGGGGAGAAGATTGATGGAGGTTTTTGGGTCGCTATTAATGGAGGTTTGGATAGCTTTGATATGGATCAAGAAGATGAGTGGAGTTTTACCCCTCATCATAAAACCTTCTGCTGATTGAGTCGATACAGTGGATTCTGGTTTGATTCCTATCTTATTTATGAAAAATGAAAGCTTTTATGATGAGGGGTAAAATAGTCCTTTTATACGGTCATTCAGAGATTCAACCAAACAATAAATTTTTGTTCAGCACTTACTAGTACAGAGCCTCTTAGTCATTCAGAGCTCTTAACTATTCAGCACTTAATGGTTCAGATCTTAACAAATAACCCCTAAGACAAAGAAAGTTGTTGGAACATAGTAAGAAGATTCCTTAACTTTAATATTTTATCACATAAAAATATAAATGTATATATATGAGATCAAAAAAGAAACTTTAATACTAATGTGTAAGTTTATTTTGCTGCAGTGGTTACATTTCTCTGGAATACGCAGTACATGGTCGTTTCTCTGTAAAATCTGATGTATTTAGTTTTGGAGTTCTAGTATTGGAGATAATTAGTGGCAAGAGAAACAAAGACTTTACTCATGGAGACTACAACGATAACCTTCTTGGACATGTAAGTTAGCTGTAAGATGAAATGTCAATATCTTAGATCAGAAACTATTGATTTTCTTAAATATGTGTTTTGATTTGATGTAGGCATGGAGACTCTTTAGAGAACGCAGGTCAGTTGAATTGATGAGTGAATCGTTACAAGCCTCATATGTCTTTTCTGAAGTACTAAGATCAATGCATGTAGCATTGTTATGTGTACAATATCATGTAGAAGATAGGCCTGACATGCTATCAGTGGTTCTAATGCTAGTCAGTGAGGCTGTTTTGCCTCAACCCAAACAACCAACTTTTTTCACTGGAGAGAGCCATTGAGAAGTTCAATCTATCTCAACTATTGATGAGTACATGATAACACAATTGTATGCTCGATAGCACGCACATATATATGCCTTGCAGATCTTCAAATAATTGTAACGTATTCCTAGTTTCTCTTTTTCTATGCTCGTGGTTAAAGAATTATCCATTTGTAAAAATCAAATGTTTAGATGCCTTAAGATGAAAGTATTGAGTTGATATTTTTAACATTTTCATCTATTTATCTATACTACTATATAAAGCATAATCTTAGGACATATATGTAATTTCGTAAAAAAATTAAGACACCTAATACAACCTCAAAGCATTAGGTACAAGTGTTCTATGCAACCATTCATATTTTGGCCCTTATTTAATAAACTTCTTCTTATTAATTGATTATTTACTTCACTATATATTTTATTATTTTTAATATTATAATTAACATCTAAATTTATTAATAAGTATTATTGTAAGGATCTACAATAACAACTAATCGATCTCGTGAGGAGAATGTAGAATGTAATCGCTCAGGGTAAGAAGATTGAATAGAATCAAATGAACTAGAACACAATAATAAATAATATTCTTTGTATTGCTCTCTGATATGAATCAATTACAATAAGTGTGAAATCAGGAAAAATGACAAAAGCTCTAACAATTACATTAAGAACTAGGTTCTCGCGTGACTTGATCTTGATCATCTTGATTTGATTTTCTGAGGCCTCTAGGTTTAATCCCTAGAATCTCCCCCTAGGCTCGGTTAATCAAAGCTTTAGAAGTCCACATCTGCAACCTTGTAACTGCCCCCGTAAGCATACATCTTGTTGTCCAGGGCCTTCGTAATCAACAAGGATTAAGTTCTCTGTTGATGTGACTTCAACAAGGACCAAATATGATGATTGAGTTAATGATTAAGTAGCGGAAATACAGAATCAAAGAAAAATGAATGCTGAAAAGATACTCATAAATTTTTTGTATATTGATTGGTGAACAAAACAAGTTAAAGTGGGTGCTAGGGTTTTTAATACAGTGAAATGACAACCACAGAACCTTGTAACTTGAGTACTAGGTATCTTACAAACAAAAAACTTTCATATGATGTATATTCTGTTCTATTTACAGGCTGACATAAAGCATGTACAAAAAGACTAAACTACCCTGGTAACTATATCAAAATACTAGTCTAAGCACAAAAGTCTTCATTAGCATTTATGGTTGAACATCCACATTAACTAATACGGATGCCTTGGGTTTCATCAGCATTTCTTGATTGTCTTCAGCATTAAGTGTTTGGTCATCAGCATTGACAAATACGGATGAACAAACACTTGTCAGCATTTCTTTGTGTATCCGCATTGGTTAATGAGGAAGAACAAATGCTCAATCGTATTTGTTCTGTCTGTCCGTATTTGTATATAGGGAAGAACAAATACTTGTAAACATTTGTTCTTTGGTCATCCGCATATACAAATACGGGTAGCCAACACTTGTCATCTAATCTTCATCCGCATATATTCTTAGACTTGTGGAATGCTACCAACAGAACAACCATCAACCACCACTTGAATTGGTATGTATGATCCTTTCAGGGTCCAACAATACTCCCCTAAGGATTATACAGCCTAAGTACTTCAAGGATATGATGGTGGTTGAGGTTGTGAAGATTCTGCTGGGTCTTCTGGTGGTGCTTGGACTGGTGATGGAGAAGCTGTAACTGGGTCTGGGAAAGCTAGATTCAGGATAGCCTTGATCATGTTTGAAAAGTCTTTAGCCTCTTTCATCCTTTCTCTACTCAGAACATGTATCTTCATTTGGCTCATGGTGTAAGTGGCTTCAATTGGCATCTTCCTCAGAGACACTGGTTCCCACACACCAACAGTGGATAAACCATCTCTATGAATTAGGAGAAAGCCATCAACATCTACTTCAAGTTTCATAATACTTCCCAGGTCGAGAGGAGTCTTCTTCTTCTTTCTTTGTTCTCTTTTGTGTTTAATCCTGTCATAGGCCATCTTCAGAATTTTGATACATTTTAGGAAGAAATCCATGTCAGCTTCTCCAAGTTTGTTGTTTATTTCCTTGAAATGTCTTGAGAAGGTGTAGTGGATATAAGATTCATCGAGTAGCCTAACTTCATATCCACTGAACAGACGGATTTTTGTTCCTTCTTTTCCTCCCCACCTCCTTTCAATTACCATCTCATATGTCTTCTCATCATAATAAACATTGGAGATTTGGTATTGAATCATGGGTGCCAGCCCCCATCTTTCTCTTAATTAAATCAGTTGGTCTTATATTCACTTAAGGAAATACCAACTCTTCAGTCCTCTTGGTTCTTCTTTTCTTATCTAGGGGATTCTGGAAAGTTTTGTCTTTCTGCAAGCATATGGCCTTGAGTGAGTTGAAGTTTTTTGTTCTTTTGAAGATCTTCAAAATCTCTTCTATTAGATCATAAATCTGCAGGGAGTTCACTAGAGCAGAGTACTCTGTGAAGAATCGTACCAACCCTGAGATCCTTTTGATCATAAACATATTCCAGTCATTGTCATACTTCCAGGCAATGATTTTAACATCAGTCTTTCCATCTGGAGCAGACTCACCCTGTATCATCTCTGAAGTGGTCAACCCCTCTTGTAGTTTCAGTTGAGAGGGTTCAATGAACCATTCAGGATTCCTTTTGAAGATGGGTGCCAAGACATCATGGTATTTGGTTATGAGCTGGACATCTTAAGCAGACACTCTAGATCTGAGTTTTCTCCCTATAACAGCTTCTTCTATCTTTTTCATCTTATCTTTCTTTTCATTGATCATTTGAAGGACTGCTTCTTTGAGGGAGTTTGTCTTCATATTACCCAATCTTCTTTTTGTGCATCCTTGTTTGGAGAGGTAAACCTTTATTTCCCTATCAGTCATGGTATAAGGATTAGGATATAGAGCTTGAGGAGTTTCAGACTATCGGGTGTGTGGAGTAGTGAATGTGACAGGAGACTTGACTGTTCTTCTCTCATACTCAGTCACATGAGTAGGATCAAGAAGTTGATTCATCTTGGTTACTTATTCTACCATTGACTTATAAGTTATCTCGAACACTTCATCAGCATCATAACCATGATTGATCAGAAACATGGATTTGATCATTAAATCATCAGTTTGTGCCTTCTCCATCATTTCTTCTACTGAGGATTCCACCTTCATAGGACTATCTTTAATCATAGGTTCATCAACCGAGTAACCTCCTTCAATTTCTCCCTCATCCAAATCTATAATGTCTATCATCTCTTTAAGTTATAAGTTATGCCTCAGCCCGTTCATGTTCTTCCAAAAATTCAGCAATTGCAGCTAAACTTCTTGGGTCATCTTTTTGTTTCTTCTTTACAGGCTCTTCTTCCTCCACATGCCGTTTTCCCTTAGCTTTTTCAGACAAGTACTTACTTTTTTTTGAATAGGTGTGTACATATGGTCTGGATGAGGATGGCATAGAGGTTTCACCTGTTAGTTGTGGCTGTTCTTCTGCTTCTTTCTCAAAAGCTTCATCTTTTTCTTTTAACTCTTCACATAGTTTTCTGATGAGCTCTTTTTGGTTTTCAGATAGGGTGACTATAGGAACAATCTGCATGCTCAACTCTCTCTCCAATAGTACTGGAGATTGAGAAATCACCATTATGTGTTCTACAGGAGGTCTTTGGTCTCTCATAAATTCCCAGAACTCATCATCAATGGTGAATTCTCCAGTAGAATAACTGTCAAGTTCTTTGATTAAGTCTCTAAGCTCAGGGTCTTGTTTAATGGTTTCTTCAGACTGTTCACTTGAGTGGACTACCATGGCTTGACTTTGTTCCTTTTCCTTTTCAAGTTCATCATTTTTTATTTCTTATTCCTCAGCTAGCTCCTCTTTGATCTTAATCAACATATCCAGTTCTAAGACCTTTTTTGTTAAAGTCTCGTTTTGACTGCTAAGATCAACTATGAGATTATTCTGACTTTTAATCAAGTCCTCCTTTTCTTCCAAGGCAACTGTCTGTAAGGTCACAGTATCAACATGCCCACTAATTTCATCCTTAGCTTGTTTGAGGGCAGCCTTGAGTTGATCTATCTCTTTGTCTTTCTCATTCTTTTCAGACTCTATTTAGCTTTGAGTTCCTTTATCTCCTGTTCTTTCTCATCCAACTCTAGAAGTCTATCTTGGATGATACCAACTCTTCTATTAAGCAACTTTTTCATCTTTGCAACTTTCATCAATAATTCTATGATTATCTCATCCTTCTCATCAGGCTTGATAGTTCCTGATTCTACATAGCTTTCAGGGTCCACCTCAGACTGAGCTTGTCTCACAGGCACTCTCATTGTATGATCATCCTCATCCGGAGATGATTCATATTCATCTGAAGAGCTGGTAGATTCACCAGACTCTATAGATTTAGTAGCAATAGGAGAAGGGTGAAGTGGAGAAAAGTGTGCTTGAGACATAGGAGGAGAATGGATGGGAGATGGTTTGATAGGAAAGGCAATTTCAGCTTCTTGAACAGAAGGTCCAGGGTGAAGATCACCACCTACATCAACATGTGGTGACATTGGCCTTTATTCTTCTTGTTCTTCTTCAGCACGCTCATCAACATGTTGTTGATCATGAGCAGCTTGTTCGTCATCTTCATAAGCAGCTTGTTGTTCTTCTTCATGAGCTACATCTTCTTGTTCTTATTGTTCTTGGATAACTTCTTCTTGATTGATTTGCTGTAACATTCAGGGAAGCAAGGGAAAGAAAGTACCACTATAAAAGTTCCTTGGATCCTTTTTCTTGATGTACTTGTATGACTTGGCATTATAATAGGGAATGCTCATTACAGGTCCTACATGCACCGGTTGGGGAAAGGCTTCATTGATGAGACATTGCAAAAATCTTGGATACATGAGAAATATATGCCTTCTTCCCTCTTGGATGTTAGACACCAGGCTATTGAATACATATGCTGACATGTTAAATGGCCTGTTTGTGCACAAAGCACATATAGCAGATGATGTGGTAACTGGGATGTCATTCCATCCTATCTTTCTTTTGGATAGACAGTGCTGGAATATGTGTATCAAGAATCTCCATTGTAGATCCACTATCCCTTTAACTATCTGTTTCTATCATATCCTCATTCATAACCAATGTTGTCAAAGAAGGTCATGATCTCCTTATCTTCAAGTTCTAGAGGAGTGTTTGCATCATCACCAAACTGTAGACATTGTCTCACAGTTTGTTCAGTGATGGAAAGGGTATGATCATTGGTGATTCTTCTAGATAAGGTTTTGATACCATCAATCTCTGCAACTTCAGCATTACTCCAGAATGATCTTATGAAGTTCTCATAAATAAATGGTCTCACAGTGATTGCATGAGCAACTCTAGTGGTAGATATAAACCTAGTCATGTCTCTGAGTCCTTATGCTTCAGGGACATTGATGTGTGTATAATATATATTTTTTAAATAAGGATTTTTCACATAATTTGAGTTTTAATTTAAGAAACGATTATCACTCTTAAACCAATACACACAATACGCAAGTGCACCTATCACATAATAGAATAGTTTTAGGCAAGAACCGAATATCGATCCGTGGACACAATGACTTCCAATACTAAATCATCATCACTATTTAACCGATCAATTACATTTGGATTTGTGAGTATTATAATTAACTAAAACGATTAGCAAATTAAACTAGTAAACTAAGAAAGTAAAGATGAAGATACACAATCAATTAAAGATACCACTTGGACTTTGATTCCACTTAGTATAGAATTAACAACTAGCACAAACTCGAGGTGAGACCATTTTTTACACACGAAACATGAAAGTAGCCTAAACCCCCGTCAAGGATATCTAGACATAAGACCATTCAAAAAGCTAGAACGATAAACACATAATAGCCACATAAATTTATGCCATGAAGAACTAATGATATAATTATGTCGATGTTAAAGATGAATTCGACTCCCGTTAGGGTTACCTAATTCCACAAATCTTTAGAAACTTAACACAATAAACACATGATAACCACCTCAACTTGGGAAAATAGACAAAACTACAATCACTCTTCAATCCATAAACTTCATACCACGATTACAAAACAATTCATAACCAATGACAAGAGAGATTTATGACACACACCATGGTTTTCTCAAACATAAGCATAAGGATGCAAATTTAACAAATTCTACTAAACCTTCAACCTTCATTCACCATTCCTAGTCAAATATCATAAGATTACATACAAAAGGTGTAATTATATGCATAAGTCTTGTAAGAACATGAAGTTTTCCAATATAACATGCTTACAACACCCACAAGGTTGAACATTTTATCAAACTAGAACAAACACACACAGTCATTGAAGAATAATCAAGTTTCACCATAGCATCAACATAAACATCACCAAGAATCATGTACAAGTTATTAAATCATGCTAAGTTTCATCTAATCCAAGTGATAATAAGAGTTTAGCCCATAAGGCTTACAAAAGACACACCCAAACTCAAGAACATGGAAAAATTCATAGTAGATCTAGAGAAATTCAAACCAATTTTGAGTGGAAATGGGTGGATGATGTTAGATCCTTCTTGAAAGTGTGAAATCTTTATTCTTGGCCTTCGAATCTTCTAAAAACTCTTGAGAAATGCTTAAATACACTTAAGGACTTAAGGGAGGCTAGGGTATTGAAAGAAAATGAAAGCTATGTTAGAAATAAGGTGTACTAGGGTTATAAATCCATTTTCTACCCGAATATGGCCATATTTGAAATGATATGATTATATTCAGCATCGAAAATGGGTTATTTGGAATTTGACAGCTTATATGGCCATATTCAGCTTCATTATGGTCATATCAGAAGCCTTTTCCTCTTGAACTTCTTCAAATCTTGAGTTTTCATCATAAAAAATCACCAAGCTTCACACGAAACCTACAAAATTCAAGTAAAACACAAATAAGTGTCTAAATTATGAATTTTGTATAAAAAATGACTTAAAATGAAAAGAAATATATATTATAAACATGTATATTTATTATAATATCAAACATACCCACACTTGAACTTTGCTTGTCCTCAAGCAAACTCTCACGTAACCATTTAACAAAAGAAATCCCATTGACATAAAAGATGGTGAGAGACAAACCATTTGTTAAATAAAGATCTAAACTCATAATTGATTATCAAACATGGCACACTTATAAGAATAAACCGAGTGTTTTAAACTTGCTCTTTTAAAAAATACTAGAAATATTCAAATGAGCATCACATGTCTATGAAGTTTCTTTTATGTATGAGTGTAAACCGCTCACAAAAATCACTCAACACTCGGTTATTTATATGTATAAGTGTATAAGTGAATCACTCAATGCCAACCAATGATATAAACATAGTAATAAGCTTGCAAATGGGTCAAATCTCCACTAACTAACATGAGAAAATGCATAAATCAAGAGGACTTTTAACGGATTGTAGCTGGGCTTGGGTAAAAAGGGTATGAAATTTTTGATAAACGTGGTTAAACGGATAAAAAGTTCTGGAAATCTAGATGCTAGATATGATACATTATGCTAATACGTAAACACGATTTAATATAACTAAACTATGAAAATTGTTCTTTCTTATGTATCAAATAACTCACATTTATTTATTCCTATTCTAAACAACATAATATAACAATTTTTTTTAAATTTTTTTCCCTTTTTTTCATGTTTTTCTTTTTTCTCTTTTTTTCATTGAACAATGACCGCCTAATTGAAAAATAAACATTAAACAAATTCTATGCCAAAATTTAGACAACTAGAAATAAACGGAATTTTATCACAAGGGTTTAAAAGATAAAAATGGCTAATTTGGCTAAGTGACTAATGATGTAGGTAATAACAAAGAAACAAGGGAAAATGACTCAACATGGTGACTAATATTAACAATTGAGTGAAGTAAAAGAGAAGAAATTTGGCTTATAAGGTGGGTATTCCTAATGCCTCTGTCATTTTCATGTAAATACTCAGTTTACGGTCTTGAAATGCATATCCTAAGCAAGTTCTCACACGAATGCACATTTGGCACACTCAAGAATCAACAAAAATGTAAGCAAACACTAAATCATATGATCTCATGTGATAAGGGCACAAATAAGCTTAGAGAAATGGAGGAATAAGGGTAAGGTTCAAACTCATGCATAAATATCACACTTTCAACTTGCAATGCTCACTAAACATTTGAAACATTTTATCGTAATGCACTTGGTCTCTCTTCATTTTGTGATGTTAACAATTCAATCATGTATTAAGATCTAAAATAAATATAAATGGATGCCATTTATTCAAATTTTTGAAAACTTTTGTCAAAAGGATTGTTTTAAGATGCAATAAGATATATGTAACAGACTTGTAAAAGTTCACAAAAACCCAAACATCCCTACACTTGAAACATACATTGCCCTTAATGTATCAATGTATGAACATGTAATGCAAGACACAAATGGGGAGGGGGAGAAGAAGGTGAAACAGGAAACTCCCCTGATAAAATCCATGAAAACACGCCCAACAAATTCTCAAATATCCGTTAAGCAATTCAGCACCCTCAAGATTCCACGAAAATTAGCACTAACACCACTTCAAGAACAAAACAATAAGTTCAGAAAGACAAAGAAAAATCAACATAAATAAACAATACATAAAGTAAACAACCATAAGAAAATGACAACACAAATATGTTTTGAGTTTGTACAACCAAAATACCAAAAAGTACAACTCAAACACAAAAAGAACCATAAAAGAAGATGTGAGGTCGTCAGACTAGTCTTTTATGACATCTGCATCATCTGATAGAACATGTTGCTGCTCTTTTTGATCAGGCGGTGTAGGTTGGGAAGTCGGTATAGAAAAAGGAGGAGGAGGAAGACCAAATTCATTTTCAGCAGCCCATTACATTATAACCTGCATTATCCAATGCACCCCGACACGAATGTGAGACAAATCAGAAGAATTGTCAACGGGCGGTGGCAGAGATGGTGCTGTGGCTCCCTCGCCATCAATAAGTGCTATCAGATGAACCTCTGCATTCTCAATGCAAGTCGATGTACCAATCTCCATATTCGGGGGAAACAATCTTTTCTCCTTAGAGTCTAACCAATACCATTCATCTGCTGACTCATATGCAGCGAGTCTCATGTTGATTATCATTGATTTATTGATGAGCTTCATTTGGTGAGAACAAAAAATTCCAATAAGGTTATCAGCGTCGAGCAGATGAAGAGATGAAGCAAGTTGAGTGATGAACGCTTCTCCACAGATTGGGCTATTATACTTTCTACCAGAACATTTTAAGAAAAACATGGTGAGTGTGTATGCCAAGTTAAACCATGTTTGAATTGTATTCTCCCGAACCGATATTAGCCTATAATTCGACGAGGGTATCAGATGATGTCAACTTTAAACCATGTTTGAAGATTTTCCTACTTGTGTCATTACGGGTGTAAATACCCATCATCACTCCAAGATCTGCCACTGACATTGTATGTTTTCGACCACCAACTTGGAATTGAATGCAACTTAGGTCCTTGAGATTGTTGGTCTTACGATCAAACTGATAAGCCGAACAAAATTCCAACACAAGCACACGGTATTGATGATGTTTGATATCAAACAAACGTATACAAGGATGGGGGATAAGTGCATTAACACGATTGGCTTCACCCAATGCATCCAAAGCTTTCCAGTTGATGGTGTGAGCCGCTATTAGTTCCTTGTGTTGAATG
>BJCN01333573.1:0-10487 GCA_018326445.1 Flaveria brownii
TAACTCGGTCAACATTACTCGAAATCGGTCAAAATCAGTTCAACTAGGCCCTATTCGGTCCAACTATACCCTACTCGACTCAACTAGGTCCAACTCAGCCAACTCGGATTTTCACCATTTTCACTGATTTCTGCTTATGGAAAAACCTTGAAAGATGAAAATAAAATGATTACTACAATATTAAGCTTTTAAATATTTTTGTATGTGAATATGTATTCTTTTGATCTATATTGATATTCACATATTTCTTTTTTTATGTGAACATGTATTCTTTTGATCTATATATATTGATATTCACATATTTCTTTATAAATATTAGTAAACTTAAGATATTTAACATATTTATAATTTCTCAAAAACTAGGTTCTTTATAATTTATCACGTCTGAGTACTTCCCGCCTAGGTCGAGTACCTGCAACTATCCAGTCGACCGACCTGACAGCCCCTAACGAGTTTTGCAACCTTACTATTAAACGTGTCGCTATATGGTTGCGTGTATACACACACGCACGCGCACATGTATGCATGTATGTATATGACAATCCACATACTAAGTGGAATTTGCATGCGAGCCATAAGAAGAATCTAGGACGCGACTCATGTATTTTAGGGTAAAGGTTAACACATATGGTATTCAAAACGTATCATTGTAGTTTGAACACATAATATTGTAATGTTACACATTGTTATAATCACGGCGCATTAATATTTTTGAAAAGAACGTTGTTATATCATACTCAAGTTAAAGGGAAATTGTCAATTTTATGATATACTTTCTCAAAACCAATAATGTAGTATATAGAAGTCTTGAATTTTCTAAAGCTATAGAAGTAGATTTAATTTAAAAAATGGCATGTATTACTCTTTACTCTTTCACTCACTTTTAACACTTATTATGTAATATATTACCATCACTTTAATTAATCTTAACCATATCAAAATTACTATCAATAATCTCATATGCTTTGTATGATTCACATGAAAAGAATCTCTTTTTATTTCTTATCTTGTATAAACACAAACATATGTACGTACGTATATTACATATGTGTGTGTGATTGTTCGTAGGTATTTATATACATGACAAGAAATAATATATTATTTTGTATATATCCATCTTTCATCTTTTTCCAAAACGTGGGACTCTTTTCTTTGAAGGACTCTTTTCTTTGAAACTTCGTAGAACCTTACTCTTTTGTTTCCATGAATAATTGCATAAACATGTTGGGTCATGAATGAAGTTGAGTGTACTTCTATCTTATTCATCGTGATTTAATGGCACATTTCATATTATTTTTCTTTCATATTCTTTACTTTTTATATTTCATATTTATCTTATGATTTCCTTTCATAAAGATGCATATACAACTCAAAACTTAAATTGAAACATACTTTAACTTACGTTAAAATTTGATCAGTATTTGATGAGATGAGATTGTAATATATTGAAATACCTGTCACAAATTAACTAATTATTGCTATCTATCTTGTATTGTGACACCTCTTATGGTTTTTCTTGTGCGGCACTACACAATACAGATGACAAGAAGGAACACTATTTTTTATTTAAAAATTATAGTTTTAAATTATATATAAAACACGGATTTATATCATATTTGAAGGGTGCCCGCGCAATACGGCGAGATGCCATTTTACATCCGACACGTGCATTTAATGCTTGTTATTCTTGTAGTAGTTTTACAAAAGTCTATTATGTTTTCTAAGCTAAAATTTAAAAGACCAAAAAATGGGTTCAACATGACTACTTGTACATATATGCATTAACTTATTGTACCTCACAAAATATAGATATGTTCAGCAAAACGTTTACATCAAAACGTTTAAAAAAATACAGGTTAAGTTGTAATCTCAAAACGTTTTTAAATGTGATAGATTAAAATATATAGCTGAAATATTACAACGTATTAATTTTTTTTGGTTTATGTGTACATAATATACAATTTTATGTAAGTATTAGTAACTGTAATGTTATTATGTAACTAATTGTAAGGGGTAATATGTAAATAATATTATAAATACTATTTTCCTTCAAAAGTGGTTATATCTTATAAATTGAATAAAGTAACTGTTCTTAATTTTATGATATCTTAAAATACCACTCTCGTATGCTTTATATATAGTATAGATTAAAATACATTTGAGAAGAATAACTAACTTACATTAAGCAATATAGTAATGTTGTTAACAATAATTAAGTTGCTATTGACGTCTTGCCCTTTAGCATCGAGCAACGTAGTTGCTGCTAGACAATTACCATTGATGCTCATTTACCAAAAACACTCAGCTGCCACTTAGGCTCGGTTGCAATTGACGATCAGTTGCCACTAGCACTTATTTAACTACTGATAAGTTGTTGATCACGGTTACCACTACTGATTAGTAGCAAATTAATGTTGATAATCAGTTCATACTAACGATCAAATTCATGTAACTTTTCATCAAATATGCTAATCCGAAACAACTTCTAATGTTTTTTTTACTCGGTAACAACTACCACAAAGGACTCTGTGTCTTAGACCCAGCCTGAACGCTGCGCCCAAAGCCCCACTAAGGTAGTGTTGCGACTTGAACCCCATGGTTCGTTAGTGCATAAAATAAGAATAATCATGATGGGCTTTTGATCAGAACTTTCAACCACTTACATGGATTTTCAACTTTTGTTTATTAACATATGGTCGCCCTTTGCTTCTCATCTTAGACCGTTGATTTTTGTTTATTAGCATGGTAAACTTTTAATTTCTTTACATTGATTACTTCCATAAGATGGCTCAGTGAGAATACGAAACTAACCATCTTCTAAGTTGATTAACATATGATCACTTTCACCAACACTGTTTTAATATTTCACCAAGTATTACACCAACTAGATCCATTAGTACTGAGATATGCTAGAGCTCACCAACACATTGTAGTTTTTTTCAAAATATGATATTTCACTAAATGTGTATAGTCACCTACTCTATGTAGTGTTATCAATAACAAATTTTATCATTAATCCATTTAACTTTGTCATTCCTGAGTTTGAAATTTAGCTTAAAAAGACTATATGCTTCACACATCCTATAACTCTTATTAAAACTTAACATAAGGTATGATTAATCTCTTGTAAATCTCAATTACATACGAAGGATTATAACACTTTCTAACAAGCGAACACTTACATATTTATTCTACATACACTATACTTCTAAAATTACCTTACTTGCACTCTGCAGAATTTAAACACATGACAATTTGGTTAGAGAATACACCACTTTACCGGCATGATCTGCTCTTGGGACTATTATAACACTAAATCATCAACGGCATTTAGTATGATATCATGTATGCATCACTTCTATTTGGGATTTAATATGATAAATTATAACCAGTTGATCCTTATCCCAACTGATTAAGGTGAAGTATCAATTACATGTAAATAAGAGTAGGTCATGAGTTCAAGTCTCACTCTGAGAAAAAATACTCAGAGTTGAGGTAGAGGGTTTTTCTCAGCAATGAGTTTCTTCCTGAGGTGGTTGGAGGTGCGGTCCCGACTAGAGAACGGATAGGTGAGCCCGATTAATATACAATCTATCCTTCAAATCAGGGTGGTACGTTTGGCGTTAAAAAAAGGTAATATAGATAAATATGAGTTTAACTTTATTGGGGGTCTTCAAGAGGTATAGTGGCACCAACAACCAATGATATAAAAGTTGGATTGAGTCGGTAACAAGAAATTTCATGGAAATAGCATGCCTTAAAGTCTTGCGGAAGATTTATTGCTTTCCCTTTATATATTAACAAGTGTGTGCATATATTTTTATTATCTAGCTTTTGTATTTCTACAAACCACCCACTTCTCTAGAAAAGCATGCTACTTGTTAATGTGACATAGTACAACTAATTGTTTGTTTAAATTTAGTTTGGAAGTCAATATGATTAATTAATCATATTGATGTTATAAAACAGAACTTGGATGAGTTAAGAGTATTGTGGAAGAGAATCTGTAATTTCTTTTAGTTTTCTCTTGATGTCAAATCATAACCTAATTTTAGTAGGTTCTAGTTTTATTATACTTTTAATACAAGTTACTCTTAACTAAAC
Organism: Flaveria brownii; assembly: GCA_018326445.1. Taxonomy (NCBI): domain Eukaryota; kingdom Viridiplantae; phylum Streptophyta; class Magnoliopsida; order Asterales; family Asteraceae; genus Flaveria; species Flaveria brownii. The sequence continues at coordinate 4,105 of BJCN01333573.1, forward strand.
GCGGCTTTCTTATTGATTAGTTGGTCAAAGTAAAATATGCACTTTTATCAAAACCTACTTTTTATTAGGTTTAAAAATGTGTGTATTTAAAAAAAAAAACTTTACCTTTTATCACTGGGCTACAACCCAAATGGTACACACACTTTAAAAAAAAGTCAGTTTAAGTAAATATACGACCCTGATTTGAAGCACAATAAAATTAAATATATTAGTGAAGCACAATAAAACAAAATATAAAATGAATACGTTTACATATATAATTGAGGTAAACGAGTGCCTATGTTTCAAGTAAATTAAAGAGGTGTCGCTTAATATCCTACATGTAATAATTTTCAAAACTAATCATCTGGCCAAATATTCCTCCTAAATGATTTGGGTTTCGGATTCAACCCTTGTGTTATGTGTTGATCGTTGAGGTTCGTTTGTGTCCGCGATTGCATAATTTGACAAATTACAAAGAAACTGGATGAACGATAGCAGTATCCTTATGAGGTTAAATTTGAAAGTTATGAAACAAATAAAGTCAAAAAACGATATTATTCAATAACAACGAAAGCGCGTAAATAAAATGTAGTAAAGAGTAAAGGCGATATAATATGTTCTATGTAAATTAATTAAAAAAACCATTTTTCCACAACTGTTAGAAACAATAACACGTTAACTAAACATATTGGCCCCAAGACACATTGGGCTGGACCTATGCAATTTTGTGTCCAATGATCCATTTTGATGTTCTCATTAAAAGAGGTTATTCGTAGTTTCGTACTCGATAAAAACAAAACAAAAAAAAATCGACATACATTATATACTAGGCTAGGCTAGATTCCCATTTACCGCACAGGTTGAAAAAAATATTAAAAATAAATACTAAATTGTCAGTAAGTGAAAGAAAAACAGGAAAAATAAATAATAGTAATAAGGATTTAAAGAAATAATAGTAATAAAGATTAAGAAAACATGAAACAAATTAATTTATTTTGTAGAAAAACACGAAAAAAAAAGTAAATGAGAGAGCACATTATTGTAGCAAGTGATACTCTTACTAATGTATCATATATATAGATTTGTTATGTGACTATTTTAGCCTAAAAGAAAAAAAAATTGGTTAAGATGCAAGTAAAAATTAATAACTAATGTTTTAAAACTCGGTCTAGGTGGCCGATTAATCAGCAACTAGTCTCTAGTCTGGCCGCCCACCTTGTAAATGTTACCTAATCAGTTAATTAATTGTTAGCCGGTCACCAGTGGTAAAATTCAGCCCTAGGCAGCCTTAAACGGTCCTAATCAGCCAAAAATGGGGAATTCCAGCGACTTTCCAGACATACTTCGGCGGCAATTAAAATTCCGGTGAAAACTTGTAAATTCCTGCTAAATTTGTGTTGAATATATATAAAACTAAACAATTTATAAAAATTACATATAAGAATGTTTATATATGTGTGTGAAATTGAAAATTATATATAAAAATTCCAAACCGACTAATCCAGATTAATTGCTAGTCAGTACCCCACCACCCGACTAGTGCCTAGCGATTTTTTTAACATTTTTAATAACTAACAAAACCTAAGAAGAATATCATCCAGGGTACAACAAACTTGCAAGAGCAAAAAATTGTAGCTTTGTATTACAGAGATGAATGGTTTTTACAAAAATAAAGTACAATCAAGATCTGAATGGTAGTTAAAACATACGATTACAATTTAATCCAAAACACCTGGTTGATAAAAACACGCAAAATTGATCAACAATTACCTCTTCCAGATCACTCTTCGTCAGAGTAGTCGAACTTTATCGAGTGTGACTGTAAATCTATTTGACCTCCCCTGTAGCTCCCACGCTTCTTTTTGGTCTTTTCATGCCGAAAGTCCCTACACACAAGATAAATTATAACAAACTAAACGTAACACACTAACATATATTAAACAATTAGAATCTGATGATAGGTTATAACAAAACTGTTAAAGATTGTGTTTCTGATGTTTGAAGTCATATAACAAGATAATCAGACGCTCCTTGTTTGACCAATCTTGATTACTAATATAACTGATTTAAAATTTGATAAGAAAAACATATTTTCTTCGTTTTCTTGCGCAGTTAAGATGTGTGATTATAGCATTATACCTTCCTCTCACTTGACCAAGAACTTCTTGTGCTTTAGCACCATATCCAATATCTGCACCATCCTGTTGAAATTTGGACGTAAGTCTATGTATGATAAGTGATAACAGTTCAAATAATCTATTAATCACTTCCATTTTCTGGGTCCTATTTACATTTAGAAACAAGGCACATGAAATCAAGAGCATTATATTTTCTTAAAATTAGTGGATATGATGTATATATAACGATTAACGAGGTAATACCTTCGCCCAATATGAATTGTCTTGCAATTTCTCATGAGCAAATTCAACTTGATCAATTTTCACCCTTTGAAAGGCATTTACTGTCCTTGGCTGCAAGAACACAACATATCAAAATAGGTTTTGTCTTAAAAAAATGCTGTCTTATCAAACCAAACCCATATATTTGTCTAATTTATTCTAGTAAAGGTCGCACTTTTGGCCCGTTTACTTACAAATGGGTCATATTGGGTTAACATCTCTCTACCCGCTCAAAAAAGTTCAATAAAATAACAACTGTTTATAAGAGAACGCGCCAATTAGTTTAAACTAGTAAACAAAAAGAAAAAATACACGAACCTCTGCTGAACCAAGCCGTTGCTTTTTCGCAGATTTATGAGAGACAGATTTTTCTCCTCCATTTATCTCGGATTTCTCATTTTTATGTGCTTTTATTTCATCAGTCCCATTTTCTTTAGCAGCTTCTTCAACAGTTTGATTAGTTTCCATCTTGTCCGATTGATGCCCGTTTTCATCAGACAACAATCTTTTCCGTTTTTTAGAACTCTTTTTCTCTTCCACCGTCACATTTTGATCATCATCCCCAGCTCCTTTAGTGCATACCTCTTGATCTTTGCTCTTTTTCTTCTTTTCTTTGGGTTTTTTCTTTGATTCATTTATCTCCAAATCATTCACAGTATCATCTACAAGCTTCTTTGGTACTTCTGATTTTGTTTCTTTAACTTCATCACCAGAAGCTGAATCATGTTTGTTTTTCTTCTTTTTTGCTTTAGTTTCAGATTCAACAACCGCTTTATCTTCAGTTTGACTACTGCATAACACCAAAGCCATTACTCTGTTCAGAATTTTATTTACATCCATGATTGTTATTACTTATTTGGATCACATTATGAAATTCTCAATTACAATCAAAGTAGTCATCAAAAGAACATAAGACAAAATTTGTTCGTGTCATCTTACCGCTCTTTTATGTATTTGCAGTAGACGTCTTCCAAATTTACTGAAGAAGCCTTCCATGAATCATCCTGCACAAAAATCAGGATCATTGAAATTTCGAAGTTAGTCAGCATTAACCAACATAAACACTTTACAACAAAATGTCACCAGATCGTAGACCAGAAGCAAAGAAAAGCTAGTAATGAAACAAGAATTCTAATGAAAATACATTAATAAAAAAACAGTATAAATTCCAAAGTATGTGCCTAAAACCCCACAAAAACATAGAACATAGCACCCATAAGTCATAAAAGACTCTGTTTAACCAGATTTTGCTGCTATAACTGTCAATTTGTAACTCTACTCATCACTACATCCATAGTTCAATCTCAGAGTACTAACTAAGAACACTTGCCATGTATAAGTGTATAACTATAAATCCAGTTTACCAGAGACATTTCCACCATAATTCTGCAACTAATAAACAAACAAACAAACAAACATACCCAGTGCATCTGCCTTGGTTTAAAAAAGCGCGAGGCGAGGCGAAGCGCTTTGGTACCAAATATTGAGGCGCTACGCCTCAAGCGCGAGGCGAGGGCTTCACGTATGCGAGGCGATATACGTCCATACACACACATATACGTCCATACACACACATATACGTCCTATTTTTAGGATCTTGAGTTCCATATTTTCTAGACGGGTCACATGAATTTATTCCAAAGCTATTAGACTTGCTTGAACCTGAATCCATTATGCTTTCTAAACAAGTAAGTGAGTAACAATAAATATTTAGTATAAAATAGTCAAGCAGAAGGTTTAATCTTCATACAATTAGTCAAAAAAAATGTTTTGGTCTTTACATAATCAGTCAAACAGAAGGTTTGATACTTTAATCTTTATATAATCAAGTAATCATCTCCTATTAAGTCAGCAAAAGTCAACAGAAAGTTTTCACTCACAATGAAGGCTGCTCGCTGCAATTGGAGAGAACCGAAGAACGATGGGGCTGGAGAGAACCGAAGAACGATGGGGCTGGAGAGAACCGAAGAACGATGGGGCTGAATGTCGATGGCTGCTGGAGTAGGAATGGTGCTGAAGTGAAGTTGCTGGTGAGTGAACGATGATGAGGATGAGTGACTTAGGGAGTTAGGGTTTTAAATAAAAAGCCCAATATCTAAAAAGAGATGGGCCAGAAATTGATCTAAAAAAAGCCCAATATCTAAATAAAAAGCCCAATATCTAAATAAAAAGCCCAATATCTAACAGGCCTGTTTTAGACCCAACATACATGAAGCACCGCTTCACAGCGCTTCACGCCTTCCTCCTGAAGCGCCGCTTCAGGGCGTTTCATGTATAACCGGCGCCTCGGTGAAACGAAGCGCTATCCCAAACGCCTCTAGCACTTCACGCTTTAATCGGCGCCTCAGAGCGATTTTTTAAACACAGGTTGGAAACACTACTGACAAATCGGTTTCATGCTAAACCGTCCAAATGCGTCTTCGGTGTACATGAACTCTCCTTTCTAGGCCACCGAATTTCATCCGAAGGGGTAGCGCCGGAACCCGAGAAGATAGCCTCCATCCAACAGTGGCCACCACCCTCATCAGTCACTGCACTCCGAGCCTTCTTAGGTCTCACGGGATACTATCGTCGCTTTGTTTCGCATTATGCAAAGCTCGCGGCGCCTCTAACAGATCTCTTGAAGAACAATGCTTTCAAATGGTCACAAGAAGCTCAATCCGCCTTCGTGGCGCTCAAAGCTCAAATGGAAAGATTAGTCACACTCGCCTTGCCGGATTTTTCTAAAGATTTTGAAGTCACAACAGATGCATCCGGCGTAGCAATCGGAGCCGTCCTATCTCAAAACAGCCGACCACTATCCTTTTTTAGCAAGAAACTTTGCAACACCATGCAAAACCAATCCGTATACATCAAAGAATTGTACGCCATTACCGAAGCTGTAAAAAAATGGCGTCAATACTTGCTTGGTCGGCGTTTCACAATATATACGGATCACCAGAGTTTGAAGCATTTAGTAACACAAGTCATACAAACACCCGAACAACAGAAGTGGATTTCAAAGTTAATGGGTTATGACTTTCGGGTTGAATATAAACCAGGGAAAGAAAACATGGTTGCGGATGCATTAAGCCAAGTTACACTGGCTTCCTTCTTGGCATTTTCTCACCCCACAACCCCATGGTTGGAGGAAATCCGTGACTACTTCCACTCAACAGAAGATGGCAAGCACCTTGTTTCACAAGTGAAAAATGATCCAGGCTCATTTCCACATCACCAAATCCGAGACGGGTTAGTATATGTTAATGGTCGCATTCTGGTCCCACCAATCGCTACTCTTCGCAAGAAATTATTGGAGGAATTTCATTCTTCTTATTTGGGAGGCCATGGTGGCAGTCAAGCAACATTCAAAAGGATATCTTCCAATTTTTCTTGGTATGGTCTTAAGAGGGATGTAGCAGCCTTTGTCAAGCAATGTGAAATTTGTCAAGCAATCAAGGTACCTACACACAAACCTTACGGTTTATTGCAACCACTACCGATTCCGGAATCACCATGGGTCGATATATCGATGGACTTTATAACCCACCTCCCGCCATCGAAAGGTAAAACCGTTATCTGGGTTATTGTAGATCGACTTTCAAAGTTTGCACACTTTATTTCTTTGCCTACACATTACACAGCAGCTTCTCTAGCCTCCATTTTCTTACGAGAAGTTTATAGATTACACGGTTTACCAAAGTCTATCGTTTCCGATCGTGACCCACTGTTTGTTAGTCGTTTTTGGAAAGAATTGTTTACACAATTAGGCACGAAACTATTGCATTCGAGTGCTTATCACCCACAAACGGATGGGCAAACGGAAGTTGTAAACCGTTGTCTCGAAGCATATTTACGTGCTTATGTGTTTAACGAACCAAGATCGTGGGTGAGATATCTTTATTTGGCTGAATTTTTATCTTTATTTGGCTGAATTTTCTTATAACACATCTCATCATTCTTCTATCAATATGACACCATTTAAAGCTGTGTACGGAAGAGATGCTACCAATATTCATGAAT
>BJCN01333591.1:2332-12526 GCA_018326445.1 Flaveria brownii
TTCCTATGGAAGACTTAATTTCCTTCGGAATATTTATTTTCCTTCAGAAGACTTAATTTCCTACGGAAGACTTAATTTCCTACGGAAAACTTAATTTTCTTTGGAAGATTTATTTTCCTTCAGAAGACTTAATTTCCTACGGAAGATTTAATTTCCTTCGGAAGGTTGTTTTCCTTCGGAAAAGTTAATTTTCTGCGGAAGTTCTAACTCCCTATGGAAGAACAAATATTTGCTGAAACAATAATTTACAACGGAAGGGTAGTAAGGGTTGAGGGTCCCATAATATTAAAAGGTTATTAATTATGTTTCTGAAAAAGTGTATAAAAGATACCTTGGACTTGTCGTTTTTATTTACTTTTCTCAGAGCACTTTTATGACCTAGAAAAACGTTCGTAAAACCTTAGACCCTTCTTCCGCCGATATTAAAATTACCACTCCAAAACAACAAATAATTCAGTTTCTTAAACTTCTGTTCATTGTTAGAACATTATCAGCAAGGTAAATCATTGATTATAACTTCAATATCGCAGATTATTTCTTAAATGTCATCAAAAATCTTGAACTTCTTAAAATTTAAGATTTTTTATTTCAAGACTAAATTCTTAAATCATTGTTTTATGATATTCTTGTGTATTGCAGATGGCTAATCGATTCGCAAAGGAGTATAATGTATGTGCTTTCTTCAATCCTGATGACCTTGTCACTGAAGGATACACAAAGATTATCCGATACCTACGCCAATCGAGGATATTCTATGCCCTAACTGCTGATACAGTGATCTATCAAACTCATGTGATAGATTTCTGGAATACTGCAAGAGTAGCTGAGGAGAATGGTGAACAAGTGATTTATGCTTCAATTAGACATGAATTTTTAAGAGTGGATGAACAAATTATCAAGAGGGTGTTGGAGCTTGGTGAACAAGAAGCAGGTCACCCTCATGTATTCAATCATGAATACATTCAACTGGTTTTCGATCTAGTGGGATATGATGGAGTTTACAGGAATGGTGAAATCAAGAAAGGGAGATTGTGCAAGCCTTATAGATTCCATTGTCATACGTATCTGAAGTGTATGTCAAATAGGAATTCTGGATTGGATAGATTTTCAAGGCGTATCTCCTCTAGGATCATTGGAATCTTTGAAGGAAGGACGTACAATTATTCAAAGTATATTCTTGGATAGCTCTGTGATCATATAGAAGTATAAAAAGCTGACAAGATGTACATGTTCCTAAAATTCCTCCAACTCATCATCAATGATTCCATGCCTCACATTGAACAAGGAGGTGATGTGTTTGTTCAAGCACATATGGGAAGGTCAGTGCTGAACAAGATTAGTGGAAGATATGAAGGGGAGGAAATGGAGATTTTCCCTCATGTTGTGGATGCAAATGCTGATATTCCACAAGAACTGATCTTCATAGAATACCAAGAACAAGACGAAGAATCTCCTACTCAAACTGAGAAAGATTCACATTCCTCACCTTCTCAACAACCATCACTAGTTCTACCACCATCACCATTACAAGCACCTTCACCAATCCAACCACCATCACCAATACTACCACCTTCACCAGTACAACCGTCATTACCTCAAAGTGAACAAAGCCAACCCATCTCACTTAATCAATCACCAACCTCCATTAACACTATAGAAACTGAACTAGTTTCACCTGCCAGTGAACACACACAACCAATCTCTCTCTCTTCATCCAACACAACATAAGGATATGCAGCCACAGGAACCAATATCCCCCTTTCAGCCATCCTCACCACTAGAACAACCTCCAATTGCTATTTCCCTAGTGGTTGAATCAAACTCAACTTCTGAAAGTACTGCACCAACTGAAGTCATCAACCTTTAAGAAAATCATGATGATATACATGATGGGGACACTAAAGAAGTATGTCTGGATGCTGAAAAAGAACCAACTCAGGAGGTTGAGCAAGTAACTGGGTCTGGTGAACAATTTGTTGATATTATAGCCTACCATGAGGATGATCTGAATGATGATGACATTGATATGAGCAAAAGCTTTCTGGTGGCTGAATAGAACAAACTAGTCACCAAATCAAACAAAAGAGTAGAAAAGTTGAGAACACTAAAAGGGGATCTAAAAGAAAAAGATGCACTTCTGACGCTGCAAGAAGGATCCATCAGAAGACTAAGAGAAGATGCCCAAACAGATTATGAAGTGATTGATGCACTCAATGATTTGGTGAGAGAGTTAAAAGAAGCTGTGGAAAAAGAGAAAACAGAGAAGGAGTAGAGTATGTTATTAAATAACAAGGCTAAAATCACCATTTCTAAACAAATTGAACTCCTCACAGCTAAAGATGATGAGATTAAGAGGTTGAGAAAAAGAATTAGTGAGCTTGAATCTACCCAAACTTCTCAATCATTACTACATGCTGAAAAGGAACAATCATCGTCAAAGGTTACTCAATCACAACAACAGGCCCCTCTCATCTGTTACAACAGAAAGAAGAGGTACTTGGGGAAAATAGAGAAGGAGATCATAGAGGTGCAAGACTCCCCAAAAAGAGCTAAACAAGTCTCACCTGAGCTTACCCCATCAGCTAACACATCAACATCAAAACCAAGTGAGTCAAATGATAAAAGTGATGCTGAGTGGGAGGAGTTGAACAGAGAGACCCGAATCTACCATGTTCATGGAACTCATTAACAAAGGGTTTCCTTATGACTTGGTAGAAACGATGAACTCAGATGAGATGAAGAAGGCCATCAAAGATTTCAGAGTGACTAGGCTGACGATTCTAGATTACAACTATGATACCTTCATCAAATTCCAAGAAACAGAAAAACTAAAGAAAGAATTGGGTCATTGTGACACCAAGAAGCTAAATAGAAACAACATCATTTGCTGGTTGCAAAATCCCAACCACAAATTCTATGAGCTAAGAGAAAGATCTATAAAACAATTTGAGATAAATGATGGAATATATGATAGAGATTGAGCTACAAACTGGAGTTAGGTTTAGAACTGAAGCTCCAAATCCAAGCCATGCCCATGAAATAACTCCTTTAGAGCCCATCATTATAGAGAGCAAAGATATGCACAAGGGCAAGGAGAAAATGATCTGAGAGCCTAGGGTAGTGATTCCAGGAAAAGTATGGCCTCTTGGAACTATGCTGAGAGAGATAACTGAGAAAAAGTCAACATTGTTCCAACTCTTTGATCATATCACTACTCCCATGTCAGCTAAAGAGTACCAAATCATAGCTTGGAAATATGATGCTGAATGGGATAGTGCAATCATCAAAAGGGCATCTGGGATTATTCAATACTTTCCCTTGATTGAATTAGCTATATCACTCCTAAATGCCAATATCAAACAACTCTAAAGCTTACAGATCACGAACTATCCAACTCATCCAAGAGGAAGAGATTTCTCAAGGATGATTGGAAAGTTATTGTCAAGATTCCTTCAAGAATCTAAAAGAGAAGATAAGGAGTACATGAAGAGGAAAAAAAAGGAAAGAAGGTCACAGTCAAGCTCCTCGATCTCTTTAGAAAATGAATTTTTTACACGGATGGGCCATGCAAACAAAAGAAATGCATCCATCAAGAAATTTGAAGGAAACAAGTTCTCACACCTAATCACTCAATGGGGGTATGTTGAGAAAACAAAGGAGCTTGTGCTAAAAAGAACTGCAGATAAGAAGAAAGCTACAAGTATTAGAATATTTGATCCATTGGAGATCAAACTCCTTCATCCAAGTTACACTACTTATCTGCATGATAAATGTTTCCCAAAGTTCAACAATGAACAAGCACATCCATGACTTATGTCTATATGTGCATATGATTCAAGTAATAGATAAGATAAATGCCACAGCAAGCAAAAGAAGAAAATATGATGCAGGACAGCTTATGGTATCTGAAATCTCTTCTATTACTGAGCTAAGAAATATCAAAAGAGGATGAACTAGAAGTTGTCAACAACAATAGTGTTGTTGAAACTTTGACCACTGAAGAAGACATCCTTGGAATAAAGTATGATACCCTGAATAAGATGAGCCGAATGGAGTTCAAATACAAGTACGATGATCAAAAGGAAGCTGTATGATACTTCAACAAAAAGATGGTGTCAAGAGTTAAAGAGCTACAAAGCCTGAGGCATTGATTAAAAAAAGCTAAACCTAAGGGGGAGTATTGTTAGGTCTATAATTTTATATAGGTTTAGTTCTTGAATTAATCATTGTAACAACTCTTGTGCTGATTCCATCATTATGTATGCAATATATGTTTATAGGTTAAGCCATTTATTATGTGTTGTTTTATATGTATATTTGCAGGAAAAACATTAAGACTTAGTCATTCTTGAATTGGCTAAGTGTCGAACAACATATACGGATGAACAAACTGTTCCTCTGTAGATAGTCTCGAAGAATACAAGTATGGACTCCCTAGGACTCCTGTGGAAGCTTTACAACAAAATCATCCAAGGCAACTGGAGCATCCGCGCAAGACCATTATCTGCGGAAGACCAATCTCCTACAACGGACCAACACTTGATGTACTTTACCAAGTACATCAAATCAGCAAATTCAAACACTAAAGTGACAAGTCAACATCTGCGGACGACTTTCACTTAGTCAGAGAATATCACATCAGGATATTCTTCGTGTAACTTTCTTACTCCGATAAGAAAGTTACTGATTACCCTAATAGTAAATATCTAAGCTTATAAATACGAGGCCTAGGTACACACTTTTAGGGAAAAATATTGAAAGAGATTGTGAGTGACAACTACTTATCATTACGATTAAACCTAGCAGCTACAAACAATATTCGAACCATACACTCATCAAAATAGAATTAAACCCTAGCAATAGTAATAGCATTCATTGTTTTGTCCTGTTTATTGTAATCATTATACAATAATTAATGGAAAACTTTTGAAACATTTATGTTGTTCTTCATCTTAGTTCATCTGATTTTCATTAGCTGATTTTGTTATTCATTGTTTGTCTTTTGAGAAACAACTTTACATCAATCGATCAATCGAACAACAATCAGTGATAATTTCGTGATCATTGTTTGTCATTAACTAAGCTGATAATTCCCTAACGATTCTTGGATTCACAGTGACTGACAAAGGGAAGAGAAAGATGACTTCTGAGGAGATTAGGAAGGAGAAGAGAGATAGAGGAATAGGAAGGCAAGGGGAGAGAGATCAAGTGAGACCCCCTAGCTTTGTGGAAGCTATAATCAGGGTTGCCCCCAGGCCAAATACTCAGGAAGATGAGTTGAGGGCAGCCAGATTGAACTATCTGGGGTCTAGGAACTATAATATAGATGAAATCATCTCTTTTTCCTTGGAAGAACTCAATAAACTCAAGAAGCTTGAGCAAGATGTGCGGAAAGAGCAAAAGGATGCTAAGAGGAAGATAAGGGAACATGCTACAAAGTCAAGAGCCACCATTCGATCAAATGAGAAGAAGTTTGTTGACAGACAGAAGATGGTGAGCTTCTTGAAGCTGTACAGATTCTCCAAAAGAAGACTTGGTCCAATGTCTCTATCCACCATGGATGAGCACATTAGAGTGATCAAGCAGAAGATCAAGAGGGGTGAGCTAGGTGACTTGCATTCTCCACCAAATTAGGCTTCACCTGAAGCGGAGGTCATGGTTGAACAAGAGACAACTCAACCAGAACCTAGGGTCATATCTCAGCAAGCTTCATCTCCTGACCTACAGCAGGGTCCTGATCCTTTTCCTTCTAAATCTTTGAAGGAAAAGGGCCCATTTGAGAGGGACAAACAAGAACCATATAGTAACCAAGGCCAGTATTCTCAGTTAAAGTATAGAAATAAGAAGAGGATGGCCATCGGAAGGGACAATAAGAAGAACAAGAAGTCCAAGACATCCACCTCTGTAACTCAGGATGGGTCAGAACATTTTGAGGGTGATGAAGAAGAGGCTGCATAACCAACTCCAATCATTGTAGAGCCTCTTGCTGCTGAGAGACCCATCCTGTCTTGGGAATTTGCTACTAACCAAGATATATGGTATATAACTAAAGATCAAGGAGGTCAAGATGTGTTTCTGAATAAACATACTTGATCTTCCTCTGCATGATCTCTATAACATGAGAAAGTACTTTGAAAGTCTAAGGAATCCTGACCAACTGATGATTAAGGGAATGGTCTTGATTCTGATGAGTATTGTCAACAGATAAATTTCAAGATTCAAAATGATCCTTCAGTTTTGGTAGCATCGGCCTAGGGGGAGTTTGTAAGGATTACACTTAGAGGCTGATGCAACCAAAGAGCTCTTAGCATGCACATGTGAAGTACACAAAAAATTACTTCAGAATATTTGATATAACTTAAGGAATTTCACTAAGTATCGAATCTTCCTAAGCCAAAAGACCAAATCTTTCAAAACCAAATATGAAGTCTTCCGAATCCAAAAGACTGACTTCTTCCAAAAAGACAGAGAAGACATGCTTTCTCTGACTTAATTTTGACAAAAGCTGAACCATTTTTCGTTGTCATCTCTTAAGACTCACCCACTTACCTAAGTTGGTGAAAAGCTCATACTTTTATCAACTATAGATTAAGATCTTAGAGTCTGTAACTTTCTAATTTTGTACTTTTATCCTTTTCTATTAGATAAGGATGTGAGTTATGGTATGTCATAGTCACTAGTCAAAAGACAATATACCTTTTGACTTTACATTGATCTTGTTATCGAGATTAGTGCTTTCTGCTGGCCTTCAAAGTAAGTCAGACAACACACAGGTATAAATTACTTAAATACATAGAAAGTGTGTACATCAAATAAAGGAAGACACGTAGATCTGTTGCGGCCCACCTGTCTTCCTTTATTTGATGTACACACTTTCTATGTATTTAAGTAATTTATACCTGTGTGTTGTCTGACTTACTTTATGTTTGCGATTGCGACTGTTATTGGTTTTCGTTAACGAGTCGGGGGTCTCTTTGGAAGCAGTCTCTCTATCTCCCAAGATAGAGGAAAGACTCGCCGCCACCTACCCCTCCCAGACCCCGCTCTTGAGTGTGATTTATTGGGTATGTTTGTTTGTTTGTTTGTTTAGCTGGCCTTCAAAGTATGATTGTTTGTATGGTGTAGTATAAAGTATCTCAAGTACTTGTCATTTGATTTAAACTTTGTAACACTTTGTAAAAGAACTTGAGAGCAATATATATCATTTTTAAAAACCATAATATTGTGTTCTTATTCTGTTTTTACTTGTGTTTTTTGTTTCACTTTAAGCCGATTCCATTTTTTTTATATGTTAAGTGTTCTTACTCTCTTCTAACATTATGAAACTATTGCATTGACCCCATTCTACGCTAGATAGGGTACTAGGGGCATAACCTAAACACTTAAACTAAATCATCTAATAATTAAATGTCATATTATTTTTACCCTAAACTACCAAATTGGTAGGAGAATAACCCAAACTACCCATATTATTATTTTTTTAATTATTATCTTTAACTAATAATATATTTAAAAACTCGCTAAATAAATTTCACTAATTAAAATTAAAAAAAAACATAAAGATGAATTTAAAATTATTAACAAACAATATTTTCAGTAAAAAATACCTATATACTAATTTTAACTATTCTTCATCTGAATTCCAGGAAATTTATATCTTCATTATGTTTTGTAAGATCAAATTATAACCTAAAATGTAAACAAAAATCATGCAACTCTGAAAGGACATTGTTGTCGAGAACTGGGTTTGTTAGAAAAATATCTTATGTAGGTTGATGGTATTGAATTTTCGTAGTATTTGATTATCATATTATGCAATACCATGCATGCATACATCACAATTCAAAAAAAAATTCCTCTTATAAGACCGAGCGGGTTGCATAAATATTCCCAATTTAGCTTTCAAAACTCCAAAAAATCGTTTGACATCTTTTCTTGATAATTCTTGCACTTTCTTGAACTTCTTTTCCTTTGGATCAATTGGACATGGGAACGATTTCACAAACATGGTTAAAGTAACGTAGATACTGTTGGTAAGGTAGTAAACACGTTTGTTAGTGAGTCGTTGACGGGAGATGGACACTTAGGCATTGTTTCGTGCATCTCGTTAGCATATAATGGAGATTGTTGGAGAACATAGATGGCATTTTTTAAAACAACAAGACCAAAGAAGCATTGCAAACCACAAATCGTTTGAAACTACCATTTCAAGCTTGATCATCGAGTATTAGTGATCACCGTGCATATAGTGGTCCCACAGACTGGTTAACACATTTGCTATATAGTTGACGCATCCAAGCATCCCCGAAAGCCATGTTTTTCCGCATGAGCGTTGTATAATCCATCTATTATAATAAAAGATGGTTTTATGTAGACACTAGTATTGCAATATAGTGAGTCGTCGGTCTACTTAGAAACCTATCACCATATAAAATAATTATTGCATTACAGAAATATTCTAGGGATTCTCGTGAAGTCCTGTCGGCCATAGGTAAATACTCATTATATTTTTTCAGGCATATTACCTATTGCTAATTGTTTTAATGCCAATGTACACTTTTGTAATGCGTTGCATCCATCCATACAATCCTTGTAGAATTTATTCAAAATTAGTTTTCATTATCTCCAACAATTTTTTAAAACAATGCCTTCAACAACCAAAATCAAGATCGAAGCATAGCATCGTTATATATTAAATAGCTCACAAAATAAATTTCCATTAGACCTCTAAAGCTTTTTCACGATCACCAGGTATGTATTTCCTTAATCAGGTGTTGTCTTGTTTTCAACTTTGATTTGGGTGAAAATATCAGTGAGAAATTGAAGACTACTTGAAATGCGCTTGCTCCATCCAAACACAATTGACGAATGGGGTGTAGAATTATTTTATGATTCATTGTGCTGAAAAAAATAAATGAAAATGGGTTATAAAGTAGAAGATACGAGAGGGTATCGATTTGTATTTTTGGTATAGAAATGAAAATGTAAATGAGGTATATATTCTTTGATCAAAGTTTTTTTTGAGTTACCGTTTAAAACACAGTCAAAAAAACAAATCTGAGGACGAATCTAATGGTGACACGAGTTCATTTTGTTATTTTCTTAGGTATAAAGAAATAGATAAAGACCGAATATAACGAGAATTTGGTTCACTCCATACTGCTTTGAACATGTGTATGTTTACATCGTTTAAAAATCATATAGGATATACTTTAACAAACATAAACCAGCACTGAACTGTGGGTGATAGATATTGCCACTTTAAATTTGGAACTATGAATCGTCAATGTCATGTCATGTCACACCCCCGCTTGTAGCGGAAACACGAGGGTGCGACGGACGGGATCGTCATAACACTTGATTTGTTTACAGAGACATAATAAATGCAATGATCCACGTGTCATGACGTCGCCCGACACAATGGTGACTTGTGTCGTGGTTAGTCAGTTCCACGACTATCATAGTCTTATAAATTCAAAGAAAATCCAACATACACAAAGTTCACATATGAAAATGAATGATTAACAATACAATACAAATTAGTTAAAATCCTGAGGGTCTCTGCTAAGGCATCGGAACTAGCTATCCTCTTTGATTGTGTTCACCTGAAAAGATATGCTTAAAAATGTCAACAATAATGTTGGTGAGTTCCGTAGGTTTAAGTTGAAAACATGTAATTGATGCTGTATAGAATTTGATGTGGAATCACATAACATGTGTTTTAGATAACCAAGTCTAATGACAATTATGCATATGATACATCGGAATATATTCACCCATGGCCTGATTGCTGGCAGCTGTGTTGGTAACTAACATGTTAACCAATCTGTCGAGGGTGGGGTTGTCAACCCAGTAGTACTACCAATACCTATCCGTTGGTTCCAAACCAGGAACTAATGGTTGTAAGAATGATTCATAGAATAACACTATGTATGTACGTTTCACGTTGATTCCAAGTATGAAAAATAGTATACAAGATTTAGCAACATCGAAAACAGGTAAGCATACTTTTCCCCCCAAGTTTGTAACAATTGAAAACTTGTATAAACATAAAAAGGGGCCACGAAAACTCACCTTGGATTGATGTAATGTATTTGAATAAGAACTTCAAAGAATTAAGCAAGCACGATCAAACACGTTCAACACCTATTATTGATTTGTAATTTAGTCTTTAATACGAATGAATATATTTGG
>BJCN01333607.1:0-11756 GCA_018326445.1 Flaveria brownii
AATCATTTGTCCGACTATGTGCTCATTTTAGAGTAAATTATTCGTTAAAGGATAGTAAACATGTTTCGGTTGAAGAGAAGATCGTTATGTTTTTTATGATAATTGGTCATAATCAACGATATGTGGTTATCAAACGTAGATTTCAACACTCAAAGCAAACAATTCATAAATTTTTTATGAAGTGTTGGATAAAATGATGATTTTTGTAAAAGATATGATAGTACCAACTTCTTTTAATCTGAATCCAAATATTCCGGGACATAACAAAAGATTACGACGAATTTTCAAAGGAGCGGTGGGTGCACTTGATGAAACTTTGATACATGTTGTTGTCCCTGCTGACAAACAAGATTTATATAGAGGCATGGGAAAAGGGGATTGTTATCAAAACGTATTAGCAATTTGTGACTTTAACATTATTTTTACATTTATTATGGCTGGCTGAGAAGGGGTCACACATGATTCTAGAATATTATCAGAGACGTTATCAAATACAAATGCTCCATTCCCGTTACCACCACCAGCTACTTTTAATTTTTTGTTAAATAATTGTATACTACTTTAATTTTCTAATTATTTATATATATTTACAGATAAATATTTTCTTTGTGATGCCGCTTATGCACACATACGAGGATTTATGGCTCCATATCGTAATGTTAGGTATTGGCTTGGAGATTTTCGTAGAAGTGGTGCAATGATAAATAAAGAAAAATTTAACCATGCACATAAAAAACTACGAAACGTTATTGAACGTTCGTTTGGAGTATTGAAAGCACGATTCCCTATATTAAAGAGGATGACACCATTCCCGATGGTTGCACAAAGGAACATTACCATTGCATGTTTCACGCTACATAATTTTATAAGAAAAGAAGGTTTCAGCGATGACTTTTTTACACAATACGATCAACCCAATGTGTCCTTTGAAAATCGTCATGTTGATGCTGATGAAAATGATGTTCAAGAACATGGTACCGCATCAGATCGGGAATATATGACTTAGTTACGAGATGAAATTGCTGAGTAGTTAATGTAGAATATCGAATAAACGATTTAAATAAAATGTATTTGTATGGTTTTATGAATATTATTGTAGTTTGTATGACTTTTATTTATATTTTAATGTATTTGTATGACTTTTATTTATATTTTTAAATTAAAGTACTTTTTAAAATTTCACAAAATTGGTTTACTTTAATTACAACATATTTTAGCAGTCTGCAAATGTTAAAAAACTAAACAATCTTTTTCTTGCAAACTACAGACGTTTGGTCCACCTCTTCTGCTGCAGATGTCTGCAGATGTGATCCGCAGATTGCAGACGTTTTCCTGCAGAAAAAACAAACAACACCTAAGTTAGTACGAAGAGGAAACATAAATAAAAAACATCTATAATTTACAAATTACAAAAGTAAATTCTTTTATTTTATGATAAATTCACCAATATTTTTGAAACAAGTTAAACTTATTTTTCTTGAGATCCAAAGCGACACATATCGACATGTGCCAAGATCTAATTGGATAAGAAGATTCTTAGCCGCCTGGGTCGCGTCGTGAACCACGACCGTCTTGGGTGACTAAATACTTATACTTTTCAGTCGACAAAGGTGCCCTTTTCATAAATTTCTTTACAAGTATACCCCCATTATAACCCGCTTAAGCTAGTGAAATACCCCGTTAAGCTCGAGGTGTATCTGTGGAGGTGTTGGCAAGGTTCTAAAGATTGTAAGCCGTGATTTTAGCCTGACTGTTAAGGTGAACATGTTTTTAAAACATCATTTGCATGCGATGTCCATGTGCATAAATTAATTTACAAGACATTTTTAATTATATTTATAATGTTGGTTTGTTAAAAGCATTTAGATTGATAAATACCAGCATGTGACAATACTAAATTTATTAAGCAAAGGTTTAACTAAACATGACATAGTATACGTATATCGATCAAGGATAGACACATTGATGGTAAATGTGTGTCATGTCATAATACGACTGAAATTATTTCAACATGCATAAACCGGATGAGTTCAGTGTATATCAATTACCCGGTATAGGCATTCTCAAACAAGTTGTCTTAATAAATGTTAATATTGAGTCATGTTGTAATGTTATTACAAAATATTACCAGTTGTCTTAATAAATGTTAATATTGAGTCATGTTGTAATGTTATTATAAAATGTGTGGTAACATGATTCACTAGCTTTATGCTAACATTTCAATTTAAACTTATTTTTACGTAAATGATTGCATGTGTATTTTTTAAAAGAGGTTTATATGTTAAGTAAAACTTGCATTATAGTAACACCAATTAAAAGATATGAAGACTTCATAGTTCTGACTTAGTATGTAATACATTTCAAAGTCTAATGTTTTGAACCAATGTAAATGATTAAGTATTTTTACAAATCCTTGTTTTAATACTATATGAATATTTGAATTTGACCCTAGTGTTGAAATACCCCACTTATAAGGAATTGTGTGTTTAATTATTTGATCAATCAATCAATGGAATTAATCATTTCAAATTTGAAATATAAAAAGAATTGAAAATCAACCCATAGTGTTATTATTTACGAAAGTAAAAAACCATTGTAAAAGAGTTCCGTTGAATTTTGAACTCTAACTGATTTTTGATAAATAATTTGAACCCTTACTATGATACCAACTGATCCGGTTCATATGTTGGGGGTCTACTGAATCCAGGGTATGACGTCAACTTACTCTGGTAAAATAGCTAGGTTTTCATTATATACTCTAGAGATTAGTTTTAAAAGTTTAATGGTGTTTTAATTATGTCTCCCATCCCTAAATTCAAGCAACTAACAACTGTTCTATTAGAGTCGATTTAAACCTTAATGAGGTAAAGGATTCTGTCTGGCCATGTGCAACGGATACATCTCTAAGGTCAAATAGTTTTTTTTTTTTTTTGCTTTTATTAAATTTTGGATATTAAATTCGTAATGATATAATTATTAAGTTTATCAAATTTCCTGGATGCTTCTATTCGAAAAGGGTGTAATTCCTTATTTATAACTTTGATACCTAAAGTGTCTAGTCCAATGTTGGTTAAAGATTGTAGATAGATTAATGTCATTGATGTGCAATGCAAAATCATTGCCAAGGTTTTGTCAAACAAGTTGGCTTTAGTTATTGATGCTAATGTTAGTAGTGAGTATTTGGCGTTCATCAAGGATCCTGAGAGTCTGGATGGTCCGTTAATTATAAAAACAGAAGAAACAATTCATGATTTTCAAATACATTGTAGAAGGCTTACAACTTGCTTTTTCAGACAACTTTGAGAAATCATGCTTTTTATGGGTTTTAAGTTCAAGTTAATTAACTGTATTCAAGGTTGTTTTTTCAACTAGATCATCGATATTATTGAATGGAAGTCCTTCGGATGAGTTTGTATTGCAAATAGGTTAGAGATAGAGAAATCCGCTCTATCCCTTCCCTTTTATTCTGGCTATAGAATGTTTGCATGTGATGATGCGAGATACTATAAGGCGGTTTTGTTTAAAGAAATTTAGTGTGCTTAGGATGGGTTATTTCATCTATTATATTTCTTCTTTGCAGATGATCCTTTAGTAGTGAATGAATGGTTGGTGGCTAATATCCAGACTCTTATGAAAATGTTGAAAATAGTCGCTCATCTCATTGGAGAAAATGGATTGTGAAATAAGATTTTTAATCATACGTCAAATTTGATGCTGATGAGGTGGTACATTTTTGACCTTGCATAAGAAGCAGGGGGACCTATTAAGGGGTGAGGGGTAGCCTCCGCTATCCCTCAAATTTTTACGCGTAGTGTAAAAAAAGTTTATATAGGAAATATTTTCTTTATGATTTTACGTTACACCTGAGAAAATTTAACTTGTATTACGTTACCCCTAAACTAATTTTCTAGATCCGCCACTGATAAGAAGGTTAGGGACGAGACTATCTCGCTATTGAACCGACGAGTGCTTGCATCATCCTACTCACAATTATCGATAACTTAAATCAAATGCCTAGACCATGATGCCGATGGTCCTACAATTTGACATTTTTAAAATCGCTAGTTAATGAGAGTAGAGATCCCTATTAAAAACGGGACCAATATGGTCAAACAAAGTATATAATATAGTAGAGCAAATTCTAAAATTCTACATACTAATATTGTAACACATTTGGAAAGGTCGATGAGATATTTTCTATTTTTCTTAATTTTTCCGGATTGTGGTTTAATATTTTTCTTTCGTTCAGTTGGTAAATTTTGCTTCTTTTAATTAAACACAAAAGTTGATAACAAAAGAGGTTTTGGGGTCGGTAACAATTGCAAAAAGTTCGTTAAAGAAGCTTGACATAAGATGAAATCGAACACAAAAGTTAACATGCTCTGGCGTTGAACAAAAAATTTGTCATATCGACTTGGAGTCGAATCTTCGTTGAATGGTTTAAAAGAAGCAAAAGTACTTACCAAGTGAACTAAACAACAACTTGTGACTTTAACCCATGCAACATTAAAATTTTAGATTAATTACAGAAGTATTAATATGCAATCAAAGAAAGAATATAATAGTATTCAACCAATAATATATTTGAAATTCAAAGAGAAAGATCCTCGAATATCAATAATCTTCCTAAATAATGAACACTCAACCTTTTCAATTACATTAATTTTGTGTAATTATTACTATAATAAAAGTCAAAATTAAATAGTAACCGACTAACCAATGATGAATTAGCTTAATTCAAATATATATATTAAAAAATAATAATCTAATAATTTATTTATTGATTTCACAATTTTTAAAAATACTCATCGTTCACATATCACGAAGACACATTTCTCAACAATTTGTTTATAAAACCAACAATAAAAAGTATAAAAACAAACCCCATTCAAACAAACAAATAAGAAGGGCACATGCGTCCTTTTAATAAACTTAACGTTATCTTACTTTTGAAACCCGAGATCATTCAAATTCTAAAATCTCGTTTAATCCCCATTTTGTCCCTTGCAACAGTCTCAAAGCCTATAGATACACAAATCTGTACGTACACCTATATGGCTATACACCTACAATAAAACACATCTGTACGTATTGCTTCATAATCGGCGACAAAATCCTCAAAACAGTGAGATTTTGTGTGAATTTGAAGCAGAATCAGAGGTTTTGTTGTGAGAAGTTTTGATGATGGAGGTGGATATGGAGGATGATAGTAGCTGCGGTGATACGGCGGTGGAGTTTACGTTCACGGCGGTAGAAATCGATGTCGATTACGAGTTTGAAGCTGCGAGGTTCTTTGATTTTACGAGGAAGGAATCGATTGATGAAGCTCGTGAAGCGGAAATGTGGTTTGATTCGATTGAAAGCTATCCGCCTTCGCGTAAGCTGTTGAAATCTGTTTATGTTGCTGATTTATGCTTGTTTGTAGGTTTTTTAGATCGTTTTTTTGGTGATAGAGGTTGGTGTTTGGTGTAGATTGTTATTGATATGCGATCGATCGTGAAATTTGGGAAGAAGAGATGAACTTAAGTCGAGCTAAATATTATTGAAAGTTTTGTTGTTTTGTGTGTATGCGTGCTCTAATGTTAAATTTTGAGGTTGATCAGTAGATTTTTAGGTTGCGTATGATTAATTTGAGGATAAATAGTAGTTGCTAGATCTGATTTATGGAAATTTTCATCACTGTAAATAGTTCAGGTTAAATGTGGTAAAGCATTCATGTCAATTTTGAATTTGAAATTCTAGGATTGACTTTAAAAGTCTAAACGTATGCATTGTTCTGCAGTGAAGTGGTGTTGGTACTTGGTACAGTTGGTACTTGGTACTGTAATGTTAATAGGAATGTGTGTGTATTGTTTGCTCTTTTGGTGTGGGGTAAACTGGATTTGGCTCAGGCTCATGAAGATCAATGTTGATATTGTCTTATATTTGTGGTCCATATTATGATTGCAGAAACACAAATACAGTATTCCACATGTTAAGTGGTCCGGCGAACCCATCATCACTGAGTCAGGCAGTCCATTTACATAAGATGTTATTGCCCCAATGCAATTTTGAGGTCTCTGGAATTGTGGTTATTTGGTGGCTTGTTGCTTGTATTTGCCTGATGTTTGCATGTGCCTTTCTATGTTGTGTTTATTCCGATAGTAATTTGAGTCGTTTGTCGTTTCATTCTGATGGTTTGGTTGGGGGCAGAAGACTTGGAGCATATTTTGTTGCTTACACCGTTGCGGTCTCCAACTACTGCCATCGCTTGTTCTTATTTCTACATATATCATGAAATGCTACTTGAAGATTCATAGTACACAGGCAGCAGGCTGAACTGAAACATATGTACTGAAGTGCCATGTTTAAATCACCTAATTCCGATGGGATACCTTAAAACAGGAAAAAAAAACTTTTTTTGAATATCAATGATAACAAAACCTGCAATCCTAACAAAAACTGAGCGATAGTAACTTCCGGAAAAGGTTTGTTTACTTAACAATTTAACAATGTGTCAAGACGTATTGGAGCTGGCATGATACACTGTATCAGAATACACTCTTGTAATGTACAGTATGTACTAATGTCAATTAATTCGTCATGATGAATTTATTACTGATTTACACCATATTTACAATCTTACAAGTCATTGAAGATAATGTTCGCACCATGTTTGATTCTGATTCTTCTTTGAGTTTAAATATTGAATGTTTCAGCATAATATTATCCAGAACTTTGTTTGATAACTTACAATACAACTACGTTATGTCAGTGAAATGAATATTGTTTTGTTTAATGTTCCTGTGAGCATGACATCAGTCCTTTGCTAATTTGTGCATGCAATTTTGATTTCAGCATTTGCAGTCAGGTTACTTTCAAGAGAAAAAAATGAAAATGCCAATGGTTCTACTGTATCAAAAGGTTTTGATAATGCAAATCTGTTGGATAGTGCCTCTGACGTCACAAGAGCACATGAAGATTCTGCAATGGCTTTGTGCAATACAGGTATTAACTAGGCAGCTGACTATTTCTGCATATCCCATCTTCTACTTGAAAAGGCACTATGATTAACTAGAAAGTATGTTAAGCGCATTGAATTAGTGTATTGTTTGTAAGGACTAAGGACTCAAGACTCAAGACCATCAAGTTTCAGCAACTTCTCTAGCATTTTAATATATTATATAAGATGTCATTTACTATACTGTCTGCTAACACGTCTCACAGATGCTGATGTGGCGAATGGGGGCATCCCTGTGGTCTTGAAAAGTAACGGTCTGCAAGCATTTAACAAGCAACAGATTAACAGTTCTATGACTAAAGATAGCACAAGAAATGCCATTTACAAATCTAAAACAAAATCAAGTTGGAAGCCATCTCTCCCGAGGACCTCAACTTTAATGAAACCTACAGCAAGTCAATTGGCTAAACAAAATCAGGAGCGTTTCATTGATCATTTCAGGTAGTTACTGCTAAATTATGTGGTCTTATTGATAAATGATATGTTATCCTTGCACACCTATTTCAAGTATCTCCTGTTAGATATTGAATCACAAAGTGAAGACTGAAGATACTCCTCTAGTAGCTACTAGCCTTCATCATCTCTTATCCTTCTTTTAAAAAACTGTTCTAGATTTCAAAAATTGGGGAGTAATTCTTCTGGTGTTGAAAGTCAAGCTGCCAAAAGACAAAAGGTAGAGGGAGGCCACTTGTGTAAGGTTAGAAATACTTTATATTCCTCTAGCCTTTTGTTATCTTTTATGATTGCGCACAACATATCTAAGACATTTGTTAATTAATCTAATCAAGTACCCTGTTGTCAATAACAGCTATAGCAACCGCTATAGCGTGCTACATAGCGTATAGATATGTTCCAGCTATTTGTGTTTTGCGATCAAATAGCTACCTATGGCGATTTCTGTATTTTTATAAATATAATTAGCTATTTTGGTGGTGTTTGCTTTAATTTTTTACTTTATAGCTATACATGTTAGTTTATTTAATGTAAAACAATTTCTTAAATTTTCTACTACCTTATCGTTAAACACAAAATAGCGGACGCTATTTACTGCTATTCACTACGTAACATATAGGTGGCTTGTTGCTATTAACCTCTATTCGCTTTTAACAACTATGATCAAGCATTGCCACAATATGTATAATGCTATAATACTGAAAGTGCCCACAACTTATATTCCATCTTTATCTTAAAGAATTTCTTTTATTGTTTCGACACCACTCTCTCACTATTGGTTTAACAGCTCGCAGAAACAGCTCAACAAACTAATTTTGTCCACAAGGCACCAAAAAGGGTAAGTTGCCTACATCGAGTGATCCACTAATTTTTTTTCTAACGATCTCTTAAAAACTTCTTTTTCATGGTTTACAGGAATGCAATGTAGATGATCATTTAGGTCATGGTAGGTTACGAATCACCGTTCCTAGACCACCTGATCTTGCAACAGCCCAAAGGGCACAAAGAATAAGGTTTCATCCAGATCAGCTATATAAGTCCTATGATTTGGAACTGGACATCTTTCTTTTTTCAAACATTCTTCATAAAGTACTTGGTTGTTTTGGTATCAGGCAAAAAGGTGATAATGGAAACGAGCACATGGCATCAAGAGCTCCCGGTTTTCGAGCTAGTCCACTCAACAGAAAAGTTTGTACTTATATAACAGTTCATTTCTTCTTTGGTTTTTAACTTGTGAATATTCTTCAGGTTTTTTTATCTGTTTGTCTTTTTGGTCACCTGTAGATTTTCGAGGCACCTTCAGTGTTACACCAAAAAAGCACTCCCCGGTTACCGGAGTTTCAAGTAAGTTGATCATTCATAATTTTTTCTCAATCTTTTTTTTTAAATAATCATTTCCAAAACCCAAGGTTTTTTACCTTATGGATCATAATGATATTGTTTATCAGGAATTTCACTTGAAGACAACAGAAAGGGCTGTACATAATACTAATACTGCGACAGTACCATCAACATCAGCGTGTTGTAACAATTTAAAGGTTAGAAATTAAGAGCAATTAAAAATTCCAAATTTGAAATTTTTTAACGATATTAAGATTAAATGTGATCTAAAACTTTTAATATTTTACAGGCACCACAAAAGCCTAGTCTTGCCTTTGGCACAGAAAGTAGCTGTAGGGAATTGAGAGGGTATTGTTGTAAATTTATGATCGAATTTTTTATATATTCTATGCCTAATAAATCAACATAAATATGTGCCTAACATGTTTTATGATTTTGTCACTTGAATTTTTTAATATGCCTAATAAATCAACATAAATATATGCCTAACATGTTTTTATATTTTTTTATGTGTTTCTATTAGCGGTCATCATAAACCGTTGAAACCAACCGAAATGTACAAAACGAAACACGAGGACTATGAAACAATTCACAGATTTAAAGCCTTACCCCTGAACAAGAAGGTACAGTTTTAACAGTTAGTAATAAACTTAATTTCTCCATAGTGAAAAATGATTCTAATTAAGCTTCATGGTTTTCTGAATGTAGATATTTTCAAGTAAAGGAGATCTAGGGGTTTTTAGAAGTAGCAAGAGGGATACTACAGTAGCCATGGCAATTTTCTTCCAATTTTCTTACTTTTTAATATTCGCCGAGGGTCACAAATTATTAAATCTCTATATATTTTTATCTTTCACCACAGGCATTTAATTTTCAAACTGAAAAACGAGCCCAACATGCTCCACCGATTGATCTCTTTAACAAGGTATATGATTTATCACAGTCATCTTATACATCTGCTATAAGTTTACTTCTAAAGCATTAAAAAACGATTTGTAGCTCTCGTTGGCATCAGAATCCGGTTCTCGGTTGTCTAGGCCTTCCTTATTCACAAAGGTTATTCGTAGTTCCTCTTGTGGCCTTAAATATTTCATTTTTGAAGCTTTTACTGACTTGCGTATTATGTTGGCACAAGGGTTCAAAAGAAAACAGAGTATGCTCACTTCAACAACAAAGTGAGGTAAGCACACTAAAACCCAGATCAAAACAGGTTCACTTCGCCAAAACGATCAGTGAAGGCACTCCCTTATCAACAATTAGCAGGTAAACATAATGCACATGTTTTTTAAATTTTTTTTGGAAGTATACATTTTGGATTCTCATAATTGATCTTGAACAGAAATTTAGGAACCCGTTAAAGTCTGAAATCCGGTTAATTGAAGACTAAACCAAGAAATCAAATACATTGGCATGATGTCTAACACTTCTTGATCTACCAGAATCTTGTTACTGACTACGCCATACGACCTTTAACTTGTTGATAAAACGTCGCCAAAAGCCAAAATATACAACCACCAATGTTTTTTTGGTAACTGTCATATCCCGTCTGTAAACACTCACAGGATCCAATCAAGACCCTGTAATCAGGAAAAGCTTGCGTTGGCCATATGATCTTAAAAGGGTTTAGAACAAGAAACCTCTAGGGGAAGGTTTTTGATTTTTTTGTCACCGTGGTTGCGTATATCACAAAGGAAGTTGAAGCTAGTTATAGCGTCGATTACGAAAGCCTTGTATGTTCTAAGCCCGGATCTGTGTAATTGTGTATGGTTGTATTGTTTGCTTATATACATTAATATGTTCGCTTTTCTTTTCTTTTTTTCCTTGGAAAAGAATTAAGATTGAATTGAAATACCATCAAAAGATCTTCTGACTGAAAGGGCTGTATGCCTGTATGAGTGAGTGTATGGTGCCAGCATAACTGCAACATAGAAACAAAAACACATGTGCTTAAGTCGGCTTTGAATATTTTTCATTGATTACACTTTTGTCCTAATATTTCAATAATAACATTTAGAAAATGAGGTGAATAGCACCTCATTTTCATTGGTCCACATAGTCAACTTTTTTTATATTTTTTATATTTTTTATTTTATTTCTTTTAACGTAACTTGCATATCTAACCATATCTAACCAACCAATTAACCCAAAGAGTTATATTTTTAGCTTTTATCTTTTGCTTAGTACCCGCCCTAGCGTGCCGGTTTGGTGACTTGAGCTTGGAAGTTACATAACAAAGTAAGCAACGAAACGAACATGTCTTGAGACCCATTTGCTTACATCAAGACTAGTTTTTTGGGGTTTCTCTTTTATTTTTTGGCCATTAATGTGGAATGAGATAGCTAAGTCTATAAGGAGTCAGTCCAGTGGTGCATGTTGTTTGCGGATGATATTGTGCTAATATTAGAATCTAAAAGGAGGCTTAACGAGAGATTAGAACGCAAAGGCTTAAGGATAAGTCGCTTTAACACGGAATACATGCATTGTAACTTTAGTGGTGTCACACCCTCAATTTCCACAAACGGGGTATTACCGTTAGGCGTGTGACTTCCAGGATCTCAGCCACTAGTTACACCAAACGACACGTTAATTGTAAAACATAATTCATTTTTGAAGTTTGATATTACCAAAGACCAAGTTTTTAAATTAAACATAACAGAAGATTGCGGAAGCATAATAAATCTTAATTGTTTAAATGGCGCAACACGCGCAAACCGAATAAATGAAAGTTACTGAAAACATTAAATAAGCCACGTGAGATAATAAATGCATGAGTGAATGCTCCTAATCGTGGGCGTCTTGTGAACCTGAAAGAAACATGCTAAAGTGTCAACACGAGGTTGGTGAGTTCACAGGTTTTGATAAACAGAGCATAAAATAAACCGATACAGTAATCAAAGTAATATCAGTAGGTAGCTAGTCTACTAAACCAGTTACTCAGTGTATGAAGTTCGCAACCGAAGCT
>BJCN01333609.1:1059-11268 GCA_018326445.1 Flaveria brownii
ATAAATATTTTCTTCATAATCATGTTTATCATAATAAATAAACATATATCACATGTATTTAGACATGTTTCATCTCCACATAATACATACAAACTCATAATAAATAACACATATATCATGTAATTAAACGTATAACAAAATTTAATTAGTTACAGGTCAGTGTACTTACCTCCTGGTATGACTAAGTTGAGTGCAGAATATAACCCACTAATTATTCTGATCAAAACCGTCCACAATTCCTGTGTTCTATTATTTAAAGTCTTACACTCAAACTCACTTGTATCTTACTCTACTTGATTGCTACTAATGTTGATATTTATCTACACATTGAGGCGGCAACTTCACCATTTGATAATATGTGTACTCTTTATTAGCATATTAAATAAGTCTTTTATTTGGAAAAATGTGAGCGGTCATAACAAACCTTCAAGGTGAAGTTTCTTAATTTGATTTTATTACTTTTATATACATATATATATATATATATATATATGCATTTACACGTGACATACAAATGGTGTATGCCACAATTACTTTATTATTATTATTATTATTATTATTATTATTATTATTATTAAACAAAATCAACACTCGTTTAAACGTAACTTAATTCAATAATAAAATGATCCAAAACTTACTCGTTTAACAACCTTTCTAATATAAGTTTCACGCATTATTTTCATCCATAAAAGAGGATGTTACATAGCATCCTAATTTTAATTATTAATAATAATATAAAAATAAAAAATATTTTTATTAACGAAGTTTAGTCATGTTATAAACATGTCAAGAATTGCCAACTCTAATTAACTGAAAGAATTATACTAAATGAGGAAGTATTGAATTCAGTATGCGTAGATATTTATGTATTAATAGAAAATTAAATCGACATAATAGCACAATCAACCGGGAAGTGGATCTGTTGAATGAAATCAACCAAATGATGTGGGCCCTTGTTCACGATGCCAAACTAGAACCACAAGCCTCATATAAGTTGAAGAAGACTTTACATGGGTTAAAATACTCTCCGAGAGCATGGTACTAAAAATTAACAAGTATTGTGTCACTCATGGCTATAATGCGATCTAATGCAGTTGATGGAAGGAGAACACGTGGGACCTTTCAATCTTGGAAACCCTGGTGAATTCACCATGCTCGAACTTGCACGGGTATCCTCTTCTTATAAGTACCATACAAGGATAGATCGGACATTGTACAAGTACTAATGCTTATAAACTGACAATAGTAACATAGACAGGTTGTTACAAAACGAGAGGAAAACGTATACACGTATGATCTTGACCTTTAAGGCGACTAATAGGTTTAAACACATATAACTAAGGTGATCGAGCAATCTTAATTATTTTATAGTTAATTATTTGTATTACAACGATGTAATAGCCACATATATGTTAAACAAAATTATCAAGAGGGCCCCAGATAGTTATCTAAATAATATAATGTCATTTAACAACATACATCCTAAGTATAATGTTAGACAATCATCTCTCTTAAACTAATACAAAGAGCTCAACCACACATGTGATAGCGTTATTGTATTGTTAAGGACTAAAGTTAAGGTGTACGATTAGGATTACACCAAAGAAGTCCTACACATAGTTAGGAGGTTCCAACATTGATATACAAATACTTGTAAAAGAATCCAGGTGAGTCCTCACATCCCCTTTTTATTTTATAATTCATTTGGGGGAAAACATGCTTATGTTACTTTACAGATTTGAAAACTAAATGAGCATTTGACAAGTCAATTACAGACAAAAATCAAATAAACACATGTTTTAATCGAGGCAATACATGATAACATTATTAGTTGTTTTTCTAAAGATGAATACACCAATATAAATATTTTATTGAACATCATAAAGTCAAGAAAATAACGGTTATTTTAGAATAAACACATAGACCTCATCATGGTCCTTATTACTAGGACATATGTGGTCGGTTACTATGATTCAGTAAAACATAGACTTCATTACTTGACACTATTAGTGAGTTTCACGACTATGTTTTTACTTATTTTCCTTTTTAGGGAGATTACATGCAAATTACTATTTTCGTGGACGTATTTACTTGACAATGATTTTACATGTTATATAAGTTGTTACTTACCGTATGAAGTACCATGTTATCAAACCGTTAGTTTATTTCTCAAAGCGAGGTAATCATGGATAATACTATTAGTTTTGACTACCCCCACCCGGGTTATTTTCCTAACTTTACCTGAATGTTTAAACGGGTGCATTATTAGCCAACTCACCCCTATGCTTACGGTAGGAATGGGTAGGGACAATCTATTACAGTTACAGTCTAGTTTCGGTTGTGATGCTTATATAATATCATGGCATTGTATGTACAATAATCAAATCATGAAAAGTTTTACGGTCCATTACACTGATTACTGATACCATTATACTGGTTAATGTTACCTTACTCGGATTTTGGTTACCACTACACTTGTGAATTCTCTAACGTTATTGTTTGACCCATCCTTTTCACACATTTTCTCAATACAATTAAACATGTGAATTCACCAACTTTATGTTGATATTTTTAAGCATGTTTTTCGGGATTTGGAAACTAAGGATAGTTTGATTAGATACATATTTGGAAGAGATTCATGAGATTCCCTCTATTTAGCAATTGACATCTTTATATAGCACACTACCATCTTTATGTAGTAGACTACAACAAGCGCTAGAACCCAATCATTTGAAACATTTAAGAGTATCTTCATTATATTGGAGCTTTTAGTTTTCTCTTGTAACAACGTTGTTCTTGATATTCAGTTTCTTTACACTTCGGTTTTTCCTCTATCGCGGGGGTGTTACATACGACCCCAACGCATTTGTTCAAATTACAGCACAATCAATTACAATAATAGCTGGAATAGAAGTTTAACAATCAAAAGTAAAACAAGTGTCAAACTACTTGAAAAAATTAATTTTCTTGATGCCCAATCAAGTAGGGTCAATAGTAAAAGTTTATACTCTCGTTAAAATCAAAACCACCTTAGCACGAGAAGCTATGCGTACTCTTCACATTTGTGAGACTCATTCTCTCTTACTACTATAATTCTTCTTGTTAGAAATTTAGCGGAAATTGTCGTGATTTACACACGTGTTGTTACTAGAATATCAGTTAACCATTTAATGATACATTAAATACCAACTATAGGTTTGGATGAATCTGGAACATTAGGAATATAATTCTTTTTTCTAGAAGTAGGGGATATACGAACAACTAAAAAAAGAGAGAACATTGAATTACAATTAATGATTCAATGATTAATAGATAGAAATAAATACAACACGCATATATAAAATACAACACAATTAAAAAACCACATATTCACATAAGGTATTTTTAATTTAAAACATCACATATAAGGAAAACAGTACACATAACTAAAACAACACACATAATAAAAGCAGCACACTTAATGAAAACAACACACTTAATGAAAACATCACATATAATGAAAACCGCACACATAATTAAAACAACACACATCACAAAATAATAAACCATATGAATTTATAGATACATACAGAAAACAATTACAACACATATGAATTGTTAATACATGTCGAAAGGTGTTTAAACTCAAAACATCACATATAATGAAAACAACACAGAAAGGAAAACAACACAATTTCATAAAAACAGCGTACGCAAGTAAACAAACTGAGTATATTAAAAATGTAATAAGAACCTTCATTGACTGCGTTGGAAGACATTGTAACTACAGATTAAAAGAATAACTTGATTCTCGCTCCAAAATTGATAAAAATCACAAGCTGCGGCTTTGGTTTCGTGAAATTGAGATCCTTATGATTGTTTCAACGATCGAACGTTGCAATAGTGATATTGAAATCGTTTGGAATTGCAAATTATAATAAAAAATCACGATCTCACGATTTGATTCGTGAAATTGATATCGATGACAACTTGATTCCATCAAAATCTCCTCGAATCAGAATATGATTTCATCCCGACCGCTGCAATATTGATTAACTATTGAAATCATTTTGAATTCTAGAGAACATGAACTGATCATGGATTCGAGTGTTGAAATTGAGGTCAATCCCCACTGAAATTGTGAATTCTGTTGAAGAACTGAGAGTTTGAAGAATTTGAAGAATATCTTATTGCCAAAAATACCCTCCATTACTAAACATTAAAAATGCCACATGTTACAATTATATTTGTTCTTAGGCAACTAATTATTTTTAGTTGAACCTCTACCTATATATATATATATATATATATATATATATATATTGGAATCATATATATTCTCGCTCGGCTCTGCTTGGCTTGGTGACCTCATCCACCCACTTTCCAACTTAAACAACAAGAAGCTAGCTAAGGATGTTTTCAGTAGTACTACGTGAATCTTGTTCTTTAACCTTAAGCAGTGTATCTGTACATATATAGGCATCCAGGGCCGGCCCATATGCTATAGTGGGTAAAGCTAGGGGCTTGGGGCCTCCTAAAAAAATAGGGGCCCCATTTTTTCTAAAAATATATATATTTGACAGTTGGGCTTTTTATTTGGTAACAAGTCAAGCAGGCCTCTTATTATTTGAGCTTTAAAATTTATTTGGCTAAATATTGATTTTTATTGTTTTTAATTATAACATGATTTTAAAGGGATCCCTCCCATATATAATATATATAGGGTTAGATTCAAATGAGAACCTACTTTTTTTATGATAACCTTTAACCCACTATCAACTATTGATCAAAATTTAAATGGCGAAGATCTTCTCCTTCTTTTATTATTCAACAAGGGTAAAAGAGTCATTTAAACCACATCTATTACCTTCTATTTTATTTTTCTTTTTTTTATTTAAAAGGTTTACCCCTTATTTTTAAAACTTTCATAACCTTTATGTACATTGTTATTTTTCTATAAAGGTTGCACATTAAATTCATCTTATTTTTCTATTTAATTCTCATATAATTTTACAAATTTTATTTTTTACCTGACTTAGATAAATTACACAAGTGACCTACATTATTGTTACAACACTGTAAAGTAGCTTTTACACCTGATATTACACCACTTCAATTAACAGTAACAACATGGTTACAAGATAGAGGAAAGACTAGCCTCCATCTACCCCTCTCAGACCCTGCACTTGAGTGGGATTTACTGGGTATGTTTGTTTGTTTGTAACGTGATTACAACAACCTAACAATCACACGACATAACACCATGTAACTATACTAATGTAAGAAAAATTCAACACTGTAATTAAACAAAAAAACTACATTGTAACAAAAAGAACATCACTGTAATTACATTATTGTAATGTAATTAAACCAAAAATAGAAAACTACACCACTGTAATTACACTACTGCGTCGAAATTACACCATTAACTTTTTTACAATGTAAACTATGACTAAATGCACTAACAAAACCTAAAATTATTATAAACCAATGTAAATTACTAAGTGTTGAACCAATAAGATGTCTGAACCATTAAGTATAGAACCATTAAGAGCTAGTATATCGCTCAACTTTTCAAAGACAAATGTCTGATCAATTCAGATAAGAGGTTTTAACCATTCAGTATTAGACATCTTCACTATTTAGTATTAGTGTAATGCTTAACCATTCAGAGATAACAATCTGAACCATTAAATGTTGAACTATTCAGACATCTGAACCATTAAGAGACTGATTCAAATGATGCCAAACAACAGAAAACTTATAAAAACATAGAGCAACAAGATGTGGGCACTTTTTATACATCATTAAAGTTTTCTCTACACATTAATCTTACCATCAAGTTATGCACAAAACCATAAACCAAGAAGCAAATTAGGAATTCTTCAAGATCACAACTGTAATCATCTTCTTAAGGATAAACCAAAACTGAATCAAGAAACATGATTCCAACAACATCTTACAGAATATGCACGCCTCTTTTATCAAGAAGATTTTGAATCTCTCCTACATTTTCGATTATTCCAATGTTTTCTACCAGAACCAACAAGCACCAGTGCCAACACGTATGATGTCTAGCAACCGCTAGGTTCTAAAATGAGTGGTGTATCGATAATCTATGTAGATCAACCTCATGACTGGTTGTTTGACGGTGGTAAGCAACGGGGTAGATTACAAGTGTAACGACGAGTTTGACGGTCAACATTAGCGTGGAAGACGAAGAAGGGAACGAGAACGATGGAGATGGTGATGTTGGTGTACAGTGGTAGGATTATCTTGAGGACCATTTTTATAAGAACTATAGGAATCAATATGAGCCATACAATTACATGCAAGTCATATGTCATTTTCACCTTTTTTTTAATAGGAATATAACCGCTGGTGGTGGATTGGACATGTCAAGGGGTGAAGGTAATCCACGGCGTAACCACCCTAGTTGTGGGGTCGCAACATGGACGCCCCCCTCCCCCTGTCTTACACGCCGACGGATCATGCTGGATGACATTTCATGGAAAGGAAAATGTCTGAGATTTTCTTAAATATATATTTTAAGTATTTGAATTAAATTTGACGAATGAATTTTGAAAATGTTATTCGATTAGATATTTTTAATAAAAAACAAAAAAAAACAAAAAAAAAACCCGAAAAGAAACAAGGGTGAGTTAAAAACCGGAAGGGAGAAAATCCGGGCGTCGTAAACCCTAATACATATAGATACATATACATATATATAGACTAATAAAGCAAGGAGCGTGGCGTGGGGCGTCGGCTGGTGCAGAAGAAGAATCAAGGATTAAGGATTAAGGATTAAGGATTAAGGATTAAGGATGGGGGGATCAAGAAGAAAGCACAAGAGATCGAGAGCGAAGGTCCGCGTGGGACTACCCAGGAAGAACCCTCACGTGTTCAAGCCCGCCTTCTCCATCCCACCAAAGCTCCGATCCATCGTCGACCTCTCCACCACCAAATGGGACGACCAGGGCACCGTCCTTCACAACTACAAGTCCTTTGCTCTCGTCTCCAACCCCAACTTGCTTGGCGTCCGTTCCCGCACTTCCCGAATCATCGAGGCCCACTCCCTCCAGCTCCCTCAAAAACAACAACAACAACTTGAAGAAGAACAAGATGAAGAAGAAGAAGAAGACGGTCTGTCTAGTCTTCCATTCCTGCCCCCTTCCCTTCTCCTAGCTATTACTAACATCATCTTATTATTTGCTTTTGCAGATTTAAAATCGGCACTTGGGAAAAAGCGTCTCGATGGGAATAACGCCCCTTTGCAACCTTTAACATCTATGCAAAGGCTTCACATCAGACCACTCCTACAAAAATACGGGGATGATTATCACAGGATGTTCATGGATACAAAACTTAACAAGATGCAGCACTCTGTTGCCACTCTCCAGAACCTCTGTAAGAGGTATCACATGTATCAAGATAAGAATCCAATGCTTCTCCCCCTTTGACATACATACATATGGACTTCTCTGCCCCCCTGGAAAGTGGAACCTGCTGCTGCATTTTACATCACTTTATCCATCATCCTACTTCTTATCATCCTTCCTATATGTGTTTCGCTAATGCATATCACTATTTCTCTATTTACTGAGCCCTCTCTATTTGCTAACCATCACTATGTCATCATTATCCTGCCATGTCATACTCATATATGTACTAGTTTTGGTTTACTATGTTAACAAAATAGTAGCTTTTCGAAATATTGTATGGATTAACAACTCCAGCACCCTCGAAACAGCTTATTCTTCTATTAAATTATGGCTTCTTGTTTTATTAAAACATAATAATAAGCAGTTTTAACTCTTAAGAAAAGCAATCCAAACTAATGAGCCCTGTAAGCCCACACCTACAAACCCAATTATAAAGATGTAGCTTGACTGTATATACAAAATCGTTGCAAACAGTCCGAATAAGATTAAAAAAACAAGGCTTCTGCTGAATGATTGCTGGTGATCTTAGATGCCAAATTCTTTTGCCCGTGACTGGGATTCCCAGCGTTCTTTTGCCTGGCAAATTCTTTTGATCTCAAGTCTTTCTTCCCAATATTCAGGACAACTGTTAGAGTTTGCAAACCTTAGTAAGTATCATCTTCAGCAAATATGTCTGGCTGATTACTTGCTGTGTTTTTAAAACATACCTTCTACTTAGTAGAATGTTAAGCTCATCCAAATGGAGAGCTCTTTCATAAACACCTGCCTGGAGATCAAAAATAAGGGGATGTGAAATATTTGTATCTGACAAGAATGAGATTATTTGGAGTCAAGAAAATCATGATACCCTCTCGCATCGTTCTATTGCCTGGCGAATTATTTCTATCTGAAGTCACGTGTAAATTGATGAGGAGATTACGTTGTGCAAGTCTCCTCTCACACACTCGGTGTGACCCTCGCCCAATAAAAAAAGATATATTAGTAGATTTCAGAATTAGAAAGTACATTTAATCACTCTCTACTTGAATACAGTGATGAAAGGTAAAAAGAAATACATTGTTAAGGAGCTTTTAGGTATTTAGTTGTTGAGAAATGTCAATTAAATGTTTTGATTAGAAGTGGTGAAAGGTGAGGCCGATTAGCTCACAATGGTAGCAGAAGAAAATAATAATAATAAGGGAAGAGTAGATAGAACAAGTCAAATGAATCTCAGATTTGAAGGTATGAGAAAGCTGAGAAGAAAATGATGGTTTTCCTTCCGTGATTATACACAAGAGAAGAGAAGAGAAGAGATGAGATGATATTTGAATTGGCTTGAGGATGAGTGGAGATTGGTAGTTAACATCTTCACACCAGGCAGGGCATTAGGTAGTTAGTTTCTTCTTCTCATCTTGCCTTTGCTCGTATTTCTTCCACAATTTCATCTTCTTTTTATTTGTTTTTGCACGGGAATTGGATTCCATGACCTCCTTATATATTTCCTTGATGATTTATTATAGATAGACTAGCTTAACAAAATTGAGATAAAAGTTATAGACTTAAATTAATATATTTATATAAAAATCTTTTACAAATTGTTGAATACTTCATTACATTTATTATTCTATTAGTTACTTAATTTTAAAAAGCGAGAAGCACACCGAGATGACAAGGTCTAAAACCAAAGCGCAAAACGTAAAAACGGCGGGCTTTTCGTACACAAAGCGCTAAACGTTTATATAATTTTTTAATATATCCTATAGTTTTTAGCATCCTCAACTCAAAATATAGCTATAAATAAGGTTTATATATGCTTTAACATATAAATTACCTATATGTATAACCTTTTTACCAACATGTATAACATTTTGAAGCAAAAAAACACCTCTACAAGAAGCGCGCTGCAAAGGGATTTTCCCCAGAAAACCGCTCTTTTTTTGTGCTTCTCGTACACCATACGCCTTATGTCACAAAAAGCACACCCTCGCCTCAAGAATACCCTTGCGCCTCAGGCGCGCTTTTTAAAACCAAGATCAGTAATCTTACCTTTTATATCTAAATGAAAAAAAGTTAAATTAACAAATTGACATAATTGTTATAGATTTAAATTACATATTCTTATATACAACAATTTCTAGATCAGTTTTATCATTATTGATTTTGAACAGAAAAAATCCATGAAACGAAAGCAACCAAACAGCTCTCAGCATGCATGCATGAAGTGCAGGGTTAAGTTATTTCGAAAGTTTTATACAACTCAGAGAAAATATACTAAGTGTAAAATCTTCCGAAACCAAACACCAAATCTTTCGAAACCAATTATTAAGTCTTCCGAAGTTTAAGAGACAAAGTCTTCCGAAACCCAGTTATAATGAGTCCCGTC
The DNA here is from genome assembly GCA_018326445.1 of Flaveria brownii. Taxonomy (NCBI): domain Eukaryota; kingdom Viridiplantae; phylum Streptophyta; class Magnoliopsida; order Asterales; family Asteraceae; genus Flaveria; species Flaveria brownii. The sequence goes on from BJCN01333609.1 coordinate 10,846, forward strand.
TCATATTTATTTGTGTTAAAAGTAGAAATTGCTTTGTTAAAAATGTAAAAAATCAAATAAAAGCTTTCATCTTTTTTTAATGATTTCTGAGTTATTGTTTAAAATTTACAAAAAGTTGGAAACATCATACATTATGAATATGATTTTAGAGTTAAAATGAAATCAAATGTAATAATAGAATCATTTGAATTAAAACTCTTAAGTAGAATATTGTATTATGATTAACAGTACGTTACTATTTATAAAAGATAGCTCTTAGTCACACTCACACTTTTAGTTCCAATAAGTTATAACTATCTCTTTAAATAAAGTATTTTTTTTCAAATAAGATAATGCTTAATTTAAATAGTCTTTAATTATAAAAATATATAAATTAAAATATTATAAATAAGATAATATTGAATGTAACGAGTTAAACAATCT